>CAUYLG010030846.1:0-116184 GCA_963573385.1 Cacajao melanocephalus
AAACCATTCAGGACATAGGCATAGGCAAGGACTTCATGACCAAAACACCAAAAGCATTGGCAACAAGGGCCAAAATAGACAAATGGGACCTAATCAAACTCCACAGCTTCTGCACGGCAAAAGAAACAGTCATTAGAGTGAAACGGCAACCAACAGAATGGGAAAAAATTATTGCAGTTTACACATATGACAAAGGGCTGATATCCAGAATTTACAAAGAACTAAAACAGATTTACAAGAAAAAAACAAACAAGCCCATTCAAAAGTGGGCGAAGGATATGAACAGACACTTTACAAAAGAAGATATACATGAGGCCAACAAACATATGAAAAAATGCTTATCATCGCTGATCATTAGAGAAATGCAAATCAAAACTACATTGAGATACCATCTCACGCCAGTTAGAATGGCGATCATTAAAAAATCTGGAGACAGTAGATGCTGGAGAGGATGTAGAGAAATAGAAACACTTTTACACTGTTGGTGGGAGTGTAAATTAGTTCAACCATTGTGGAAGACAGCGTGGCGATTTCTCAAGGACCTAGAAATACAAATTCCATTTGACCCAGCAATCCCATTACTGGGTATATATCCAAAGGATTATAAATCATTCTACCATAAGGACACATGCACACGAATGTTCATTGCAGCACAGTTTACAGTAGCAAAGACTTGGAACCAACCCAAATGCCCATCGATGATAGACTGGACAGGGAAAATGTGGCACATATACACCATGGAATATTATGCAGCCATCAAAAACAATGAGTTTGTGTCCTTCGTAGGGACATGGATGAACCTGGAAACCATCATTCTCAGCAAACTGACACAAGAACACAAAATCAAACACCAAATGTTCTCACTCACAGGTGGGTGTTGAACAATAAGAACACATGGACACAGGGAGGGGAGCACTACACACTGGGGTCTGTTAGGGGGGAACGGGGCAGGGACAGCGGGAAGTGGAGAGTTGGGGAGAGAGAGCATGGGGAGAAATGCCAGATACAGGTGAAGGGGAGGAAAGCAGCAAATCACACTGCCACGTGTGTACCTATGCAACAATCTTGCATGTTCTTCACATGTACCCCAAAACCTAAAATGCAATAAAAAAAATTAAAAAAAAAAGCAATAGGTAATGACAAATACATTTAGTGAAGCAGGGAATACCTCTGATTTCCTTGAAAACACAATAATTAGTAATATTGGCCTTAAATATAATGCATTAGTCATTTCAAAGTATCTGAAGAAGCTGTACCAAAGGAGATGAGTGCTTGGGAAAATCACACTGCTCTGCTTCCCTTTTCTGTAAAATTTATCCTGCTATCTTTTTCTTCCTAGTGTTCAAGTTACAAGTATGTGGAAACATCCTGCCTCACAAGCAAGAAAGGCTCCACCCTCTATCTTAGATTCAAGAGGCAAATGTTGAAAAACAAAAATGAGTCATTCCCTATCGCTTCACTTCTGTCCTTGTAATAAAAAATGGATAAGGACTCAAGAGTTGTCCTCTAGCAACTGGCCTGGATACCCATATTTCAATATTGTTCTCTGTTCCACTAGCCAATTAGTTAGAAGGCTGGCTGGAAACCTCAAGTCAGCTAGCTGGATACATATACTTGGAGTCTACTCTGAGATCCCAGTTTAGAACCAAACTTTGCATTTAGGAGAAAATAATTGGAAGTCTCCAGTTTGGCTCCAAATTTAAGTCTTGATTCCTTTTAACAGAAAATCCAATAATTTTGAACCTTATCTAGCTCTAGCACACTAGTCAAAACCCAGAAGCAAAGATAAGAGGTTTGAACCTCACCTCCTTGCACAGCTCAAACAGGATGCAATTATGTCATGGCCCATAGATCAAAAGTTATCAAAACTTCCAGGGTCTATGGTATAAGGAATGAAGACTTTCATCAATGACATGTAGAGGCAGAAACAGGGATGATTTGGAATTCTCAAAGGATGGAAACATTGAAGTAGTATAAAAAACCTCAGCAATGAACACCAGCCAAGAAATACCCAATTACTGAAGAATAAGAGCCAAGAACATTGACTTTTGTTGATGTTTTCTTTTTAAGTTAGTATTTAAATAGTCTAAATAGAGACTGTTTTGATGGCAAACTAGAGACCCTCATATACTTCCCTCCCACTTTCAATCTCATGAGATGACAGACAATATAAGTTGCTAAAAGTAATAAATCATAATAACACTGGAAAGTAATAAGAGTAACATCAGCTGATGAGATACTTTAAAGAATTCCTGAAATCTAAGATAAACAGAATAGGGTTAAATGGAGAGAAAAGAGAATGGAGAAACTACACAGCAGAATAGAATTAATGCACAGGTAAGAGCAATTACATAGAGAGTTAAAGCTGAAAATCAAAACCCAAAGAGTCAAGACAGCTAATAGGGAAATTATCAATGAATAGACTCCAAATTTCATTATTTTTGGTATAAGATACAATTGGTATACTTAAAAAAAGTATAAAACAAAAAGGAAACTACTAGAAACAAGGTAGTCTGATAAGGTAGCTGGTAACAAAAGATAATTAATGAAACAGGATATATAAACAAATACCTTTCATATTTAAGAAAAAGAAAAAAAAAGTAGAAAATATCCTATCAACAGCTACAAAAAAACTAGTAAGGAATGCAAAATATGAGTAAAACGTTTATAAAACTGGCCACCTCTCTTCTCTGAAATTATAAATTATATTGTAACCAAAAGAAGACCGGGCTTCAATTCTCCTCTATCTGTACATTTTACATTATCCCAATGAAAATAACACTTTTTAAAGTAGACAAGTTGAGACTAATGTTCATATGAAAAAACAAAAACTTCAATTTCTGGCAATATGGAAGATTAGATATGCTGAATTACTTTCCTATGTATCATAAATGTGAGAAACTGTTAAAACAACCATTTAAACACATTTCTGAGTGAGAGGAAAGAAACTGCATCATCAGCATCAAAATTAAGTGCATCTAAGAATACTAAAGGATAAGCATGCATCATAGCTGGCTTTCACTCTGATAGTTTCTGCCAAACTTTGGAGACTTTGAATTTTCCCTTTGGTGACCATAAAACTGGTAAAGACAGGAAATAAAGGTTAGATAACATAGAAAGTGGAAATCTAACAGGGAACCATATACAAAAACTGTGTCCTAAAACTAAGTGGACTTACAATAGTTACAGTATACAAGGTCCATATACCAAAAAAAAAAAAAAAAAAAAAAAAAAATCAACTCCACATCTATACACTAGTAAATGGTAAATGTTCCATGTGTACTAAACAAGAAACAAGTAGTCATCAGTGTGATTCAGCATAATGTACTATGTCAATTATGTTGAGGTTGTTCACATCCTTTATCCTTAGTAATTCTTGTCTACTGGTTCTATTGGCTAACAGGAACAGAAAACCAAATACCACATGTTCTCACTTTAAGTGTGAGCTGAACAATGAGAACACATGGATGCAGAGAGGGAAACACCACACACTGAGGCCCATGGGTTGGGGACGTGAGGGCTGGGGGAGAGAGAGCATCAGGATAAATAGCTAATGCATGTGGAGCTTAATCACCTAGGTGATAGGTTGACAGGTGCAGCAAACCATCATAGCACACGTTTACCTATGTAACAAATCTGCAGGTATTTCATATAAATGGAATCATACAGTATGTGACTTTTTGTTCTGACTTCTTTCACTCAACATGCTTTCAAGGCTCATCCATATTGTAGCATGTATCAGTACTTCTTCATTCCTGTGTGGCTAGATAATATTCCATCATATGAATATACATTTTGTTTATGCATTCATCAGTTGATGGACAATATGAATTGTTTACACTTTCTAGCTATTATGATTAAGGGTGCTATGAACATTCACAAACAAGTTTTTGTGTGTACCTACATATTCAATTCTCTTGGGTTTGTACACATCCAAGAGTAGAATTGCTGGATTATATGGTAATTCTATGTTTAACATTTTGAGGAACTCTCAAATTGCTTTGAAAAGTGGTTACACTATTTTACATTCTACCAGCAATGCATAAGCTTTCCAGTTTCCCTACATCTTCATCAATACTTGTTACTGTCTTGCCTTTTAATTACAGCCACCCTACTGGGTGAGAAGTGGTATCTCACTGTAGTTTTGACTTGCATTTCTCTAATGACCAGCGGTGATGTTGAGGGTGTTTTCATGTACATATTGTCCATATGTATAACTTCTTTGGAGAAACAGCTATCCAAATCACTTGTCAATTTTTAAATTAAGTTGTGCTTTTATTGCTGAGCTGTAAAGAGTTCTTTTATTATAGACACTGGGCCCTCATCAGATATATGATTTGCAAATACTTTCTCCTATCCTGTGAGTTGTCTTTTTACTTCCCTGATGGTGATTTTTAGAGGTACAAAAGTTTTTAATTCTGATGAAATCTTATTTTTCCTGTTTTTTCTTTGATGCCTGAGATTTGGTGTCATATCGCCTAAGCCAAGGTCACAAAATTTTACACCCATGTTTTCTTCTAAGAGTTTCATAGTTTTATCTGTTACATTTATGTCTATGACCCATATTGAGTTAATTTTTGTATATGATATGAAGCACTGTTGGGAAAAAAAAAAAACTGTTTTACCTCCTTGGTCTCAGTACCCTTGTCAAAAACCAATCATCCATAAATGTAAGGATTAATTTATAAACTTTGAATTCTTTTCTACTGATTTATATATAATCCTTATGACAATACCACACAACCTTGACTACCACTGCTTTGCAGTAAGTTTTGATATCAGGAAATGTGAGTCCTCCAACTTTGTTCTTTTTCAAAATTATTTTGACTATTCTGTTATCTCTCAAATTTCCACATAAATTTTAAAATCAGCTTGTCCATTTCTACCAGAAAGGTACCTTGAATTTTTATAGGGATTGTACTGAATCTGTAGATCAACTTGGGGAATACTGCCATCTTAAAAATATTAAGTCTTCTAATCCATGAATATGCAATGTCTTCTCATTTGCCTAGGTCTTCTTTAATTTCTTTCAGCAATATCTTATAGTTTTTGCTTTCCATTTAAAGGTACTGCTGATGGGCATAAAGTCTTAGATTGATCGGTTTTCTTCTTTCAGTAGTTTAAAATGCCATTTTCCATTATCTTCAACTTCCATCATTACTGTTGAGAAGTGAACTGTCTTGTTGCTTTCTGGAAGTTACATGTCCTTTTTCCTCTAGGTATTATTAACATTTTCTATCTCTGGTTTTCAGAGTTTTATTGATATGTGCCTGGGTGTAATTTTCATATTTATCCTGTCATGGAGTCTTAAGAATGGATTTGATTACAACTGAGCTTCTGTCTTATAATGGCAGACTCATTTCCATCTGTCCTTACACCTAAAGGTGACAGGCCTTCAAAGATCTAAACTGAATACCTACGATACTTAACAGAGCCTTACTCTGTACTGAAACCTGAACTGCAAGCTGTATTTTTCCTGTTTATGAGATTTCTAGCTGCTCTGCCACTGCCTAGGTAATAGCAACTGGCTAAAAGAGAAAGGTAGGGCTGAATGTTGGGAGTTTACCTCTCAACAGCTTATATCTGCAACTCTTTGCCCCTTGAGAGTCTTACTAATTTCATAGCTCTTATACCTTCAAACAGATAAATTTATACTTTAGTCATGGATTTCTAGTTGTTTTCAGCAGAACAGTTGGTGTGATATAAGCAAGGGTGTAATGAGAATCAGAAGCTCCATGTAAATTATTTAGCGGGTAAAATTTCTCAAAATACTCTACTGGATTTTGATTGACATTTCATAAAATTTACAGATTAGGGAGAATTGACATCGTTACAAATACGTTGCACCATCTTTGAATATGGTGTATTTTGTTTTCAAGTCTTTTGAATAATACTGTAACAGAGTTTAAAATGTATTCCATGTAGATCTTATGCATTGTTAGGTTAACTCCTATATCCTACAGACATGGTTGTTTTTGCTATTGTGAATGACACCTTGTATCATCATCTCTTCTAGTTAATGATTTTGAATATAGAGGAATCCTACTCATTTTTATAAAATGATCCTTTGAGAAATAATTATCTTATTAATAGATATTATTGTCTATTAATTCTATAGATTTTTATGTGTAGGTGATCTATAAATACTTACAGATTTATCTCTTCCTGTCCAATCCTGCTAACTGATTTCTATTTCTTTCTTTCTTTTTTTGAGCTGGAGTCTCGCTCTATTGCCAGGCTGGGCTCGAGTGCAGTGGCGCAATCTCAGCTCACTGCAATCTCCACCTCCCGGGTTCAGAGATTCCCCTGCCTCAGCCTCCCAAGTAGCTGGGACTCCAGGTGCACACCATCACACCCAGTTTTTCTTTTTTTTTTTTTTTTTTTTTGGATTTTAGTAGAGACAGTGTTTCCCCATGTTAGCCAGGATGGTCTCGATTTCCTAACCATTTGATTCTCCTGCCTCAGCCTCCCAAAGTGCTGGGATTACAGGTATGAGCCACCGCGCCCAGCCTCTATTTCTTTTCTTAATGCACTGTCTAGTACCTCCAGTAACGTATAAAGCTGTAATAGTGTTAACCATCTTTGTCTCGTTCCTGTTCTTAGACAGAATGCATCTAAAGTTTCTCCATAAAAGGTCTGCTTTAGGTTTTTGGCATGAATCCTTTACCAAGTTAAGGATATTCCCCTTTATTACTATTTTCTGAGTTCTTGTAACATATACCTATCAAAATTACGTTTTTTCTGCATTTATTGAAATAATCATGTGATTTTTCTCCCAACTCCCCAACAATTTTTAAATATTCTATTAACCCTTTCAAAGAGCCATTTTGGGCCAGGCGGTGGCTCATGTCTGTAATCACAGCACTCTGGGAGGCTAAGGTGGGCAGATCACCTGAGGTCAGGAGTTCGAGATCAGCTTTGCCAACAATGGTGAAACTCCGTCTTTACTAAAAACATAAAAATTAGCCAGGCGTGATGGCAGACGCCTATAATCCCAGCTACCTGGGAGGCTGGGAAAGGAGAATCACTTGAACCCAGGAAGCGGAGGTTGCAGTTAGCCGAGATCATACCACTGGGTGACAGAACAAGACTCTGTCTCAATTTTAAATAAATAGAATGTGCTAGAAAAGAATGTGTAGTCTCTGCGACATGCGGAATTCCATATTTATCTTTTAGGTTCAGCAAGGTAACATGTCATTAAAATATTTTTTTATGTTGTTCAAGAGGCAACAGTGGTGGAGGTGGGTTCCAGGAACCAGATGTTAGGACTGGACATGGCAACTGCAGGCTCAGGGTATCTGCGGTTTCAATAAACCGAGAATCTAGAGCCCAAAGAGTGGGTCTGGCCCTTTTCTGCCTTATGATGCTGAATAGTAACCCAAGCAGAACCTATTTCACACCATAATGCCAGCATGAGCTATGCAAATTAGCTATTGGAAACTTTCCTGGATAGACCCAAGCTGCCTCAGAGAGTACAGTTTATTAAGAAAATGGATCTGCCCCAAAAAATACTAATACAGGAACAGTGGCCAAAATGTCTAACAATTAAAAAGACATCATCAGCAGAGTTCCTGTGGCTCTTTCTGGACATCTTGGGCCATGAACACTATTTCTGACCAGGTGTACATTTAGACCAATCAGAACACCAACGTGGAGATGTCTGCTGAAACCTGCTCACCTACTGTGTAGTGTGGAGATGACAGTATGGAGGCTTTCCCTCTCAGACTTAAGAATTTCTGGACCAAGAAAAGCCTGTTCTCTCTCAGGTAGCTTCTATGACTCCCATGTAGCCTGAAGACCCTATCCTATCCCCCACCATGTTAAGCACCATTTCAATATGGCTCTCAGCTCCCAGATGATAGAGGTGGACAGACATTCCCAAGTACAAAATCTGTAAGCCTGGCTATACTCTTTCCTACAAAGATGACAAGCACTACAGCAACAATTTTTACAGCAAGCTTGCCCAACCCATGACCCACAGGCCACATGTGGCCCAGAACAGCTTTGAATATGGCCCAAAAAAACTCATAAATTTTCTTAAAACACTATGGGATTTTGTGATTTTTTTTTTTTAGATCATTAGCTATGGTTAGTGTTCATGTATTTTAAGTGTGGCCTAAGACAATTCTTCTTCCAATATGGCCCAAGGAAGCCAAAAGATTGGACACCTCTGTTTCACAGTGAAATTTCAAGTATAGAGATCATGGCTGAAATTTACAAGAATGGTCCAGCAGATGGAGCCTTCTCTGTGTATGCTGATTTCCAGCAGTCAAAGTCTGAGATGTCCAACATGACACCAAAGAAATGAGGAGAACCTACATCATCTATATCCTGGTCTGCAGAATGAAGACTGCCACCCACTACTGGCTGGCTGTCAATTCTTAGAAAACTGACTAGGGTGACAATGCCTTCTTCGAATTCTCTCAGAAAAAGACCACTATGGAATCAAATCAGAAATCCTGGTTAGAAATCTCACACACTGACCAGTACTAGAAAAAGTTTCAGCATGCTGTAACCTGTCCAGCCAGCCCTGCAAATTTTTTTTTCTTAAATATGGTGAGTTGAATACTTTTTTATATATGGCAAGTTGAATATAGCAAGTGGGGATGGGTGGGAAGTCCTTTTATTCTTTTTCTTAGTATGTGTGCTGCCGGAGCGAGCACAGTCCTTTTATTCTTTTAGTTCAGATATAATTCAAGAGTTTAGACAATGGCTAGTGTACTTCAGGGCCTGAAGGACTAGACTAAACCAAACTTTGTGTATACTATTTAAATATAATTCAAATTGTATACACAAAGTTTGGTTTAGTCTTAACTTAGTTAGCTCTCTAACATGGAAAATAACTCCAAACCTGGCTACCTCTCAGCCTCCTTGGAGGACTGATTTTCATGGATGACAAGGCAAAGTGAACATTTCAAATTTCCTAATAAGGACTTTCACACAGACTAGCGTTCTACCCAATGCTTGCTGCTCCAACTCCTGCTACAATCAACCTCACAACCAGAACATCTCCAGAGAGTGAAACTCAGTGATAAAGGGTTTTATTTCAGGTTTTCCAAAAGAATTGCTAAAGGGTTTGATTTCAGGTTTTCCCAAAGAATTACTAGTGGAATTCCTAACAAGGAGAATTTTAATTCCCATTTATAATCAGTATCTCTTGGCAAGCAGTTACCTTCCAGATTTGGAATAAGAGGAAAAATGGTAAGTAGCTTTTTAAATGAAGAAAATCACTTTCTCCTGGGGTCCCTGAATCAGCTGAGTCTTTCAGTGTTGTATACATATCCTCTCTGTTCTTTTCTGTAGGATAATTCTTTTAATACAAGCTTTATTTGCTACATGCCTGGGCTGACTGTGAATGAACAATTCTAACACTTGTTAGAAATGCTGTACTTGTTGCAGACTACATATCTGAACAGACTAGCCTAAAACAAAACTGGGTGGTCCTTACTAGATACAGAGATTTGACTGAATGACACACTAACCTCCAATCCCTTGGGGAAACTAATTTGGGAGAAACTAGCTTTTGACATTTTAAAAAATCACCACTTTACCAATCATTCTTAACATGGAATAACTGTGCCATTAAGAGTTTCTCCCTTCAAAAAACAAATACCTCTATTTCTTGAATTTTTTATCTGCTTATCAATTCTGATATAGGATTATTAAAAATGTAACCTTAAACTGTTCAAAGTTTTTGTATTTCCCAATGCAAGTTCCATGTATCAAGTGTTAGTTTATATATTTTTAAAATAATTCGTAAGAGAAACATATGTTCCATTATTAAACCTTTTAAAAATTATTTATAATTGATTATAACATGCCTACATACAACTACAAAACAAATTATGTTTATACAATGTTAAAGTAAACAACATATAACTAAAACTCAGATCAAGAAACAGAACATGCAACAGAACCCTGCCCCCACAGCCCTACCTGATCATAACCCCCTCCTTTGCAACGGAATTAATCATGATCCTGACTTTTGTGACAGAGGCATATCACAAGAGGCCAGGCACAGTGGCTCATGCCTGTAATCTCAACACTTTGGGAGACCGAGGTGGGCAATAGCTTGAGCTCAGGAGTTTGAGACCAGCCTGGGGAATATGGCAAAACTCCACCTCAACAAAAAACACAAAAATTAGCCTGGTGTGGTGGCACATGCCTGTGGTACCAGCTATTCAGGAGGCTGACATATGAGGATCAACTGAGCCTGAGAGGCAGAGGTTGCAGTGAGCCATAATTGAGCCACTGCACTCCAGCCTGGATGACAGAATGAGACCCCATCTCAAAAAAAAAAAAAAACATAAAATAAAGGCATATCATATGTATTCTTTCCGATGTAGCTTTATGTCAGAAATGTCTTGGGCAATGGTCCTCTTTTTTCTCTTTTTTTTGAGACAGAGTCTTGCTCCGTCGCCCAGGCTGGAATGCAATGGCTCCATCTCAGCTCACTGCAACCTCCGCCTCCCAGGTTTAAGTGATTCTCCTGCCTCAGCCTCCCGAGTATCTGGGACTACAGTTGCCCGCCACCACACCAGGCTAATTTTTGTATATTTAGTAGAAAGGGGGTTTCACCATGTTAGCCAGGCTGGTCTCAAACTCAGGACCTCGTGATTCGCCTGCCTTGGCCTCACAAAGTGCTAGAATTACAGGCGTGAGCCAGGGCACCCAGCCAGGTCCTTCTTTTTCTATTATCTGGGCAAGTTTAAGTTTAGAATTACTTCTTCCTTAACTTATTCATGAAACTTGCACATGAATTCATCTCGATCTGGAAGTTATTAAATGATATCTTAAAATGAGTAAGACATTTATATGCTTAAAAAAATCAAAACAAAAATAAAAAGGTTTCCACTTAGAAGTGTCACTCCCACTCCTATCTGCATGTACCATTCCCTTGACTCCCCTTCTATTTTTACTGTCCAAAAATAGAAGTGTAAACAATATTTCTACCTACCTCTGATTAACAAGGAAAGACATACTTAAATATTATCCTGCATCCTATTTTATTCACTTTACAATACTACCTGGAGATCACTCTACATAGGAACAGTGAACTTTCTTGACTACAGCTCCACAGTATACTATTATGTCAGTATACCATAGTTTATTCAACCAGTTGCGCTTACTGTTGGATACTTGAGTTCTATTTGTCTTATTTTTTACACTTAAATCTTTGATTCATTTGTGGTTTGTCCTGGAATATGTGAGAGTTTTAACTCGTTCCACAAACGGACTTTTCCAAATGGTTATCCAGGTGTTTCAGGACCTTATTAAAAGTTTTATTTCTAGCCGAATACAGTGGCTCATCCAACACTTTGGGAGGCCTAGGCAGGAGGATCAATTGAGACCAGGAGTTCAAGACCAGCCTGGGCAACAAAGTGAGACCTTATCTCTACTAAACAAAAAAATTTTTTTAATTAGCTGGGCACGATGAGGCACACCTGTAGTCCCAGCTACTTATGAGGCTGAGTGGAAGATAGCTGGAGCCCAGGAGTTTGAGGATACAGTGAACTATGATGGCACCACTATACTGGTGAGACCCTGACTCATTAAAAGAAAACCAAAGAAACAAACAAAAAACCATCTAAACCAAGTTTCAGCAAACTATGGCCTGAAGGTCAAGTCTGGCCCATCACCTGTTTTCATAAATAAAATTTTATTTGAATACAACCACATCCATCATTCATTTACAAACCACCTACAGCTACTTTTCACACTACAATGACAGAGAAGAATAGGTGCCAGAGAGAACATATGAACTGTGAAATCTAAAATATTTACTGTCACTTTACAGAAAAAGTTTGCTGACCCATAGTCTAAACAGTCCAATTAAAATATACAGATTATCAGAATGTATAAAAAATACAAAAACCTAACTATATGAAAAGGTTAACATCATTAAGAAAGCTAGCTATACTGAGGCAAATCAGACTACACAACAAGGAGCACTACCTTAAAGGGAAACAGTCTATGATTAAAAAACTCAATGTATAAAAAAGATGTAACAATTGGAACATGCAATTGTATAAAATAAAAAGTGAGGAAACTACAGAAAAATATAGACATACCCACAATTATATTTGAAAACTTTTAATAGCCCTCTTCTCAGAACTGACAGAACTAAACAAAAATTAGGAATTTATGAAAGAGCTTAATGACAGTATCAACCATGTATAGCTAACCGACATGTAAAATACACCAAGCAATAAATGTAGGGAAAACATTATTTTCAAGTGTACATGGAGTGTTCAATGCACACAGTCTATCTAGACAATGGAATATTATTCAGCACTAAAAAGAAAATAGCTATCAAGACATTTAAAGACACAGAGGAACCATAAATGCATATTACTAAGAAAAGCCAATCTGAATAGGCTACATACTGTATGATTTAACTATTCTGGAAAAGGCAAAACTATGGAGATTATTAAAAAAAAAAGACCAGTGGTGGCCAGGAGTCAGTGGGGAGGGAGGAATAAATAAACGAGCCAGAAAATTTCTAGGGCAGTGGAAACTACTCTGTTTGATACTACAATGGCAGATACATGACTACATTTGTCAAAACCCACTGAATGTACAACAAAAAGAGTGAACCCTAAGGTATAGACTTTGGGTAATAACAACATGTCAATGTAGTTTCCCGGATTGTAACAAACGGACCATTCTGGTTCAGGGTTTTGGGGGACAAGGGTTGGGTAAGTGTGGGAACAGGAGGTTTATGGGAACTCTGTACTTTCTACTCAGTTTTGTTGTGAACTTAAAACTGCTCTAAAATATCAAATATTTAAAAATTAATCAAAGTAACCCATTATGTCAAGTAATTAAAAGAAAAAAAATCCACATAATTATTTCAATAGATACAGAAAAATCGTATGACAGAATTCAGCACCCATTAACTATTTTCTTAAATTCTCAGCAAACTATTATAGTAACAGAAGACAGTATCTTCAATCAGATAAAAGTCACCTACCAAAATATTGCCTAACAGTGAACAATTTCACCATACTTAGTAAAACACTGAATTCTTCCTCCCTCAATTCAGGAATAGGTTAAGATGTCCACCCTTGTGACACCAATTCAGTATTGTATTAGAGGTCCAAGCCAGCGCAGTAAATCAAGACAAAGAAACAGAAAGTCTGCAAAGTAAAAAGGAAACTGTCCCTATTCTGAAAATCCTATTCTCAGACAATAGGACTGCTTACATAGAAAAACTAAGAAACCAGGGACCAAAACAACAACGAAACTATTAAAAAATAGGATCTCAGGAAATAGTCTGATATGAAAATAAACTATATTATCTAAATATTAGCAACATAGTGTTTGAATGTAAAAATTTTAAATCTATCATTTGTCAGAGTCAAAAAACTTAAATACTTAGGAATAAATTTAAGAAAATATGAAGAAGACCTATATATTAGAAGTATAAAATATCCTTGAGAAAATTAAGTTAGACCTTAATAAAAACAAAGAGAAATACCTACTTCATAGACTAACAGACTCAACACTGTTAAGATATCAGTCCTCCCAAAATTTATCTATATACTCAGTGCATACTCAATTACATCAGTAGGCTTTTACAAAAATTGATAAATTGATTCTAAAATGCAAAAGACTTAGAATAATTAAAACAGTCTTGAAAAAGAACAAAGTGGGAGTCCATACACTCAGAGTTCATTACACAATCTCAATGTTACCATAAAGCTACAGAAATCAAGACCGTGGAATTGGCGTAAAGGCCGACAATGAGATAAAGAGAATAGAGAGCACAGCAATAGAACTTATGGTCTTTTTACCAAAGTGCTAAAATGACTCAATAAAGGGAAAACAGCCTTTTCAACAAATAGTGCTGAAACAACTGGCTACAAATATGAAAACAAAAATGAGTCTCAATGCCGATCTCACATCATACATGAATTTGAGATGGATCACCAATCTAAATATAGGAGCTAAAAATAGAAGACTTTAAAAAAAAAAATAGATATCTTTGTGTTCTGAGTATAAACAAGGATTTCTTAGAACACAGAAAACACTAACAATAATAGAAAACAATTGATAAAATTATAGCTTCAAAATTGAAAACTTCTGCTCATTAAATAATTTTTTTAAATGAACAAACCACACAGCCTATGACAAAATATTGCTAAAACATCTGACAAAGAACTCCTACAGCTCAACAATAAAAATACAAATATTTTGATTTCTAAAGACTCAGCAAAAAATCTGAACATAACCTCACAAAGGAAGACATAAGAATGGTTAATAGGCACACAAAAACCCCATTATTATGCTGATATATAACACAAATGCAAACAACAATGAAAATTAAGATCACATGATACCACTACATATCCACTAGAATGGCTAAAATTAACAGCAAAAAATATTGGATGAGAACAGGGCATAAGTAGGAATGTAAAATGGTATAATCCAACTGGAAGTAGTATGCCAGTTTCTTTTAAATTTAAACATGCAACTACTATTTAGCATTGCAGTTCCACTTCTAGGTATTTACCAAAGGAAAACAAAAACATATTTCCATAAAAACCTGTACAAGAATATTCACATCAGCTTTATTGATAATAGCCAAAAAAATTGGAAACACATGTTCACCAACAGGAGAATGAATAAACTGCGGAACATTGATAAAATGGTATACTGCTCAGCAATAAAAAGAAAGGATTAATACATGCAATTGCAAGGATGAATCTTGGACATTATCCTGAGTGAAAGGTGGACACAAAAGAGCACATACTGTATAATTCTATTTATATGAAATTTTCAGTAAAAATTAATCTACAGTTAAAACTCAGAAGAGCATTTGCCATTTGATGAAAGTTGTGGGGAACCAACAAAGAAGAAAACTTCCTAGGGTGATAGAAATATTCTGTATCTTGATAAGGGTGATTCATTTTCCAAAAACTCAAGGAACTGTACATATACAATTAGTGTATTTTCAATGTATGTAAAATTTACCTCAGAAGATCTAAACAACAAAAAGATTCTGTGCTCCTCATTCATATGGCTTCACCAGTGACGTCTTCTAGGCATATTAAAAAGAAATAACACCAATCTTACACAAATGGTTTCAGAAGACTGACAAAAAATACTTCCCAAATTGTCTTATGAGCTAAATATATCATTCCAAAATGTAAGGAGATAATAAAATAGACAAAGGCCAATCTTTCTCATGCCCATAAACAAAAAAATTATAAAGAAAATGTCGGCAAATCAAACCCAACTATGTATTAAAAAGCCACATCAGGAACAACTAAATTTCTATAGTATTGAAATATTGGTATATATGAAAATTAGTATCTCAATATTAGCCAAATATCATAGTAAAATCATATCAAAATAGATTCAGATGAAGCTTTTGATAAAAATTAGCTTCTATTAATGATAAAAGCTCTCTACAGACTAGGACAAGAAGGAAAAAGAGTAACATTTTTTTTAAAAAGCAGTAGTAGCAAACTTCTTACTCAATAGTAAAATGCTAAATACTTTCCCCAGAATTCACAAACCAAACAAGGATGCCCACCTTTCAGTACTTAAATTCAACATTTTATTAAAGATCTTTTCTATTATAATAATACAGGAAAAAGAAATAAAAGGAATAAAGATTGGGAAGAATAATTATTTGAAGATCCAGATGAGTATATAGAAAATTTAAAAATTTATGTACCAACTAGAATTAATAAGTTAATATAATCAAGTTCCTTAAATTTAAAAAAAATCAATATTTTAAAAACTTACTGGGATAGACTGTATTTCTATCCCAGCAAGAAAATATAAAATAGAATTCTAAAACTATCATTTACTAGCTTACCAAAAAAAATCAAACTAAAAAAATTAAATAAAAAAGAACTGGGTTGGGGCAGGTAAAAAAAAAAAAATCAGACTCATAAATAAATTTAGTGAAACATGAAAAAGACATCTACATTGAAAAATATTTTCCTCAAAGACCAAAAACAGAAAATACCATTTGACCCAACAATCTCATACTTGGATATATACCCAAAGGAATATAAATTGTTCTGTTATAAAGACATATGCATGTGTATGTTCACTGCAGCACTATTCACAATAGCAAAGACATGGAATCAACCTAAATGCCCATAAATGGTAGACTGGATTTTTTTTAAATGTGGTACATATATACCACGGAATGCTATGCAGCCACAGAAAAGAAATTAGATCACGTCCTTTGCAGGGACATGGATGGAGCTGGAGGCCATTATCTTTGGCAAACTAACACAGGAACAGAAAACCAAATACCACATGTTCTCACTTATAAGTGGGAGCTAAATGATGAGTACACATGGACACAGAGAGGAGAACAACACACACTGGGACCTACTGGAGGATGGAGGGTGGGAGGAGAGAGAGGATCAGGAAAAAATAACTAATGTGTACCAAGCTTAATACCTGGGGGATTAAATAATCTGTACAACAAATGCCCACAACACAAGTTTACCTATTTAACAAACCTGTAAGTGAACCCCTGAACTTAAGAATATTTTTTTAAAAGACTTCTACATTAAAAACTGTTTTTAAAAATTAGTAAATAACACACACAGGGGGCCCCGACTTAAGACATGGGCTCCTTTGCAATTAAATGTGAAAAAGGTAGTCTTTACAACAAGCAATACTCAGAAACTACAAGGAATAAAACGAACTTTGACCTATACCTCAAAAAACACAGACTATACCAGATGGATGAGACAGATGGACAAGACAAAATATATTCATGACCTCGAGGTTAGAAAAGAATTTCTTAAAAACACAAAAATCACTAATTATAAAGCAAAGTTTAACTAATTAGACTCCATTAACCCTAAGAATTCCTGTTTAATACAAGATCTTTGGAGAGAGGGAATGCCAAACCACAGAAAAGATTTGTCTGTCACATATATACACACACACCCACACACGTGTGTGTGCATCTCCAACAACAGACTTGAATCTAGAATATGACATTAAGTAAGTCAGACAACTTACCCACCCAACTTCTACTTCCCCCACCCCAAAATGTGCACTTCACGAAAAGGATATCTAAGTGATGTGAGGTGATATGAAAATGTGTTCAAATGTAGGCGCTATCGAGAAATGCAGAATGAAATCACACGACAATACAGCTACTCACCAAAAAAAAAAACAGCTAAACTTAAAAAAAAAACACCAGTGTTAGTGAGGTTATAAAGCAACTGGGACCTTTATACACTGTTGATGGGAATATAAATCACTAACCACTTGGGAAATTATTTGGCATTACCTACTAAAGCTAAATATGCCTACCCTGTGACACAGCAATTTTAAATTTATATCAAACACAAATAAGTGCTCATATCTCCCAAAAGAGATGCACAAAAATGTTCATAACAGCATTATTCATAATAGCTAAAAACCATAAACAACTTGAACACCATTAATAACTTGTGGCATATTCATATTAAGAAAAATACTGTGAACCAATGACAAATGAGATGAATTACAAAAGTACACTGTTGAGCAAAAGAAGCGAGAAACCAAAGAGTATATAATCTCGTTAATATAAAACTCAAAAACAAGCAAAAAAAAAAATCTAGAGTGATAGAAGTCAGAATAGTTAACAGGGAAGTGATTATTCACATAGAGGGGCAATGAGAGCCTATCAGAATGCTAGATATGTTCTATATCTTGATCTGCATGATGGTTTATACAAGTTCACACAAATGTAAAAATCTCGCTATGGCCAGGGGTGAAGCAAGATGGTGAAACAGAAGCCTACACCATTCGTGCTCCCCATTTTAAAAACTATCTGCAAAAAGAAAAGCACTATCACAAGAACCAAAACTCCAGTAAGCAATCACAATAGTGGTTTTAACTTCCTATCTTGGGAAAAAGGCATCGAGGAAGACAGGAGAGACAGTCTTAAATCATGGATGCACCCCTACCCCCTATCCCCTTGGCAATTGCCATGAGGTAGAAAGAAAGAATGAATATACTTCAAATACAGAAAGTGCAGGGACTCAGTGCTGCCCTGTCAAAGCAGAGAATGAAGTTCTGCTGGGCTCAGCCAGTGTCCATGCTTGGAGAGGGTATTTGACTAGCCTTAGCCAAAGAGCTAGTTAAAGCCCTATCCCAGCAGTCAGAACTAGAGTTTCCCAGCAAGCATCACCATTGCAAGCTGAAGTGCTTCAGGGTCCTAGGAAAACTTGAAAGGCAGTCTAGAACACAAGGACTCCAATTCTTAGGCAACTCCTAATGCTTAGAGCCAGTGAACTAGGGTGACACATGACCTAAGGAGACATGAGATGTCCATCCCCCTGGGTGACAAGAGTAAGATTCCCATCTCAAAAAAAAAAAAAATTAGTAATAATAATTTTAAAAAATCAAGCAGAAATTCTAGAGTTGAAAAACACAACTGACATGTTAAAGAATGCATCAGAGTCTTTCAGTAGCAGAACTGATCAAGCAGAAGCAAGAATTAGTGAGCTTGAAAACGGGCTATTTGAAAATAGTCAGAAAAAGGACAAAGAATGAAAAAGAATGAAGCACATATACAAGATCTCGGAAACAGCCTCAAAAGGGTAAATCTAAGATTTATTGACCTTAAAGGGAAGGAAGACAAAGAGATAGGGGTAGAAAGTTTAAAAGGATAATAAAACAGAACTTTCCAAACCTAGAGAAAGGTATCAATATTCAAGTACAACATAGTTCTTTAAGTACTAGCTAGAACAATTAAACAAGAGAAAGAAAGGGTATCCAAACTGGAAAGAAAGAAGTCAAATTATCCTTGTTTGCAGATGATATGGTCTTCTACTTTGGAAAACCTACATACTCCACACGTACACAAAAAAAATCTTATTCAAACTGACAAATTCAGTAAAGTTGCAGGATACAAAATTAACATACAAAGATCAGTAGCATTTCTCTATGCCAACAGTGAACAACCTGAAAAAGAAATAAAAAAAGTAATCTCATTTACAGTAGCCACAAATACAATTAAATATCAAGGAATTAAATTAGCCAAAGAAGTAAAAGATGTCTACAGTGAAAACTATAGAACACAAAGGCTATGGTCAAATAGCATAAGAATAAAATGCTCTTGTTTCTTTGTCCCCTAAAAAAATGTAAAAATCCATCAAGTTATGTATGCATGTATTTTTAAAAACTGAGGTATACAAACACATATGTGAGATATATATAGAGAGAGAGAGACACCTACACATACACATACACACACACCCCTCAATATACTGATGAAACACTGATGAAAGAAATTGAAAAGGGCACAAAAAACTGAAAAGATATTCAATGTTCATGGATTAGAAGAATCAATACTGTCAAAATATCCATACTACCCAAAACAATATATAGATTCAATGCAATCCCTATCAAAATATTAATGACATTCTTCACAGAAATACAAAAAATAATCCTAAAATTTATATGGAATTACAAAAGACCCAGAATAGCCGAAGCTATCCCAAGCAAAAAGAACAAAACTAGGAGAATCGTATTACCTGACTTCAAATTATACTACAGAGCTATAAAACCAAACCAGCATGGCACTAACATAAAAACAGACACACAGATTAATGAAACAGAATAAAGAACCCACAAGCAAATCTACATACCTACAGTGAACTAATTTTCAAGGATGCCAAGAACATTAAGGAAAAGACAGTTTCTTCAATAAATGTTGCCGGGAAAACCAGATTACCTATATGCAGAAGACGGAAACTTGATCCCTACCTCTCACCTCATATAAAAAACAAATCAAAATGTATTAAAGACTTAAGTCTAATACCTCAAAGTATAAAGCTACTAAAACAAAACATTAGTGAAAATCTCCAGGACACTGATCTGCACAAAAATTTCTTAAGTAATACTCCAAAGCACAGAAAACCAAAGCAAAAACGGACAAATAAGATGTCATCAAGTTTAAAAGCTTCTGCACAGCAAAAGAAACAATCAACAAAGTGAAGAGACAACCCACGGAATGGGAGAACATATTTGCAAACCACTCATCTCACAAGGGATTAATAACCAGAATATATAAGGAATTCAATCAACTCTATAGGAAACAATCTGATAATCCAATTTTTAAAATGGGCTGAATATTTGAATAGACCTTTCTTTTAAAAAGATATACAAGTGGCAAACAAGCATATAAAAAAAAGTGCTCAACATCACTGATCATCAGAGAAATGCAAATCAAAACTACAATGAGGGATCATCTCACCTAAGTTAAAATGACTTTTATCCAAAAGTCAGGCAATAACAAATGCTGGTGAGAATGTGCAGAAAAAGGAGGAGATGGAGATGATTAATGGGTACAAAAAAAAAAAAAGAATAACTAAGACCTACTATTTGGTGGCAAAACAGGGGGACTACAGTGAATAATAATTTAATTGTCCATTCTAGAATAACTAAAATAGTACAATTGGATTTTCTGTTAACACAAAGGACCAACAATAATTTGTCTCCTTTGAAATAACTAAATGAGTAAAATTGGATTTTCTGTAACACAAAGGACAAATGCTTGAATTTCCATTTTGAAATAATGTGGATATCCAATTTTCCATGATGCAATTATTAAGCACTGCATGCCTGTACCAAAATATCTCATGTACTCCACAATATATAAACCTAGCATGTATCCACAAAAATTTTAAAAATAAATTAAGTAAGGTCAGGCATGGTGGCTCACGCCTGTTAATCCAAGCACTTTGGGAGGCTGAGACCGGCAGATCACCCCTGAGATAAGAAGTTTGAGACCAGCCTGGCCAACATGGTGAAACCCTGTCTCTACTAAAAATACAAAAATTAGCCAGGTGTGGCAGTGAGCACCTGTACTTCAGCTACTTGGGAGGCTGAGGCAGGAGAATCGCTTGAACCCAGGTGGTGGAGATTGCAGTGAGTCAAGATCATGCCATTGCACTCCAGCCTGAGTGACAAGAGCAAACTCCATCTCAAATAAAAAAATAAAAAATAAAATAAGAATGCTATGGTCAAATGGCATAAGAATAAAATGCTATTGCTTGTTTTGTACCCTAAAAAAATGTAAAAATCAATCAAGTTATAGATGTGTATTATTTTTTAAAATTGAATGTGTGTGTGTGTATATACCACAATATACTTCAAATTTTTTTTTAATTTTAGGACCTCAATAAATATATTTTCAGACAAATAAAATCAGATAATTTATCATCAGCAGACTTACGCTGAAGAAATACTAAAGGGGGCCAGGCACAGTGGCTCACACCTATAATCCCAGCAATTTGGGAAGCTGAGGCAGGAGGACTGCTTGAGCCTAGAGTTTGAGACCAGCCTGGGAAATGCAGCAAGACCCCATCACTACAAGAAAATTTACAAATTAGCCAACCACGATGGGCACATCTATACTTTTAGCTACCCAGAATGCTGAGGTAGGAGGATCACTTCAACCCAAGAATTCAAGGCTGCAGTGAGTTATAATCATACTACTGTACTACAGCCTGAGAAGCAAAGCAAAACTTTGTCTCTAAATATTAAAGAGAAATACTAAAGGGAATTAAGTCAAAAGGATAATGATCCCAAAGGGAAATACATGAATGTGAAGAGCAGAGAAAATATAAATATGTGGGTAAATCTACATGAATAGGTACACTATATCTGTTTGGGTTTCAAATATACGTGGAACTAAAATACATGACAGCAATGACCAAAAAAAAAAAGAAAGAAAGAAAGAAAATAGGATAATATAAATTTACCAAGGATACATGTGGTAATCTCCAGGGCAACCCATAAAAGAAGATAAAATTAAGAAACTCATTGAGAGGGATAATTTAAAATATTCCATTAATCCAAGGAAAAGCAAGAAATGAAAGAAAACACAAAATGAGCAAAACTAATATAAAAATAGTAAATAATACAATTACATTACATGTCAACTGATTAAAAAACAAAACCTAATTATATTCTACTGAACAGCAAACATACCATATGTTTATAGAAAACTAAAACTAAAAGGACAGAGTAAGATATTTAATGAAAATACTAATAAAAAAGAGCTGGAGTAGTTCTACTCATACCAGATTTTTAAAATTTAAATCACAAAACACTACAGACATAATGAGAGCATTCCATAATGATGAATGAGTTAATCAGCAGGAAGATATAATAACTGTACATTTGTTGTCAGCAACAACTGAAAGAAATGAAGACATTCTCTCTCAGGAAATGATAGATCAAGCTGAAAAAAAAAAAAGAAAGAATGTGGAGGACTTAAACTAGATTTTGAACTTGACCTAACTGATATTTACAGAACACTGCACAGCAAATTTCAAAGGATTCTAATCACATACAGTTTGTCTTTTAACCACTTTTAAATTACATAACTCAATTAAAAACTTAGAAAATTTTTTAAATGTTTAGAAATTTAAATTCATAGATCAAAAAATAGAAATATAAAATCATACTGCATTTTGAGCAAAATATACATAAATGACATATCAAAATATGTTTGCTATAGCTAAAGCTGCTTACAGGAAAATACATAGCCTTAAACACAGATTTGAAAAGAAGGGCTAGATATCAATGCCATTTCAAAAAATTAGAAAAAGAGTAGCAAGTTAAAAACCAAAGAAAACATTATAAAGTGCAGAAATTAAAGAAACAGAAAACAAATCTACAATAACAAAATTCAAAAGGCCAAAAGTTAATTCATGGAAAGATAATAAACTGATAAATCCCTAGCAAGAAAAATAATGAGAGAAATAATCAATCCAGTAATAAGTTTTAAAAATTAGATGAAATGGATAAACCTAGCAAAACTAATACATACACAGAATAAGTAATTTTATCTCCATTAAAGAAATTAAACATATTATTTTAAACTTTTCTACTAGCAACCTCTGGTCTCAGATGGCTTCACCAGTTAAATCTTGTAAGCATATGAGGAAAAAAAATAACACTCTTCATTAACTCTTCTGGAGAACAGTAAAGGAGGGAACATTTTCCTCTTCTTGTAAGACGAGCATAACCAAGATACCAAAATCTGATCAGAACATTAGAAGTAGGAAAATTACAGGCCAATTTATCTCAAGAACATAGGTACAAAGACCCTAACAACACACACAAAAAAACAGCACACGAAGAATTCTAATTAAAATAATATTAGATGTGGATGTCTTCTATACTGAAGGAAAACTACAAAATCGTATTGAGAGAAATTTATAAAGTCCTAAATAAATGGAATAATATACACGATGTGTATGGATTAGCTGACTCGGTATTGCTAAAATGTCAGTTATCTGCTAACTGATCTCCAGTTTCAACACAAACTTAATCCAAATTCCTGGAAGGGGGGGAGGGGCGGGGGAGAGAGGGGGAGGGCGCGAGCGAGGGGGAGAGGGGGGAGGGCGCGAGCGAGTGCGAGCGCATGCAATTCTGTATATTTACAAGTGAATCAAAATTGAAAAACTGATTCTAAAATACTATGAAAATATCCTTTGGGAGGCCAAGGTGGGTAGATCATTTGAGGTCACGGGTTCCAGACCAGCCTGACCAACATGGTGAAACCTCGTTCCACTAACAATACAAAAATCAGCTGGACATGGTGGCGGACGCCTGTAATCCCAGCTACTCAGGAGGCTGAGGCAGGAGAATCTCTTGAACTGGGGAGGCAGAGATTGCAGTGAGCCAAGATCACACCACCACACTCCAACTTAAGCAACAGTGGGAGACTATGTCTCAAAAATAAATAAATACATACATACATACATAAAATAAAATAAAATACTATGAAAGTATCAGGGGAGAAGAGATGGGGGGAGAAAAAGGAAGTCAGAGTACATACACTACCAGGTATCAAGATTCCTTATAAACTAAAGTAAGACAAATAAACCAACAGAACAAAAGAGAGTCTAGAAACACACTCATATTTTCACTGTTATCTGAAGTACATGTGAAAACATGAATTAGGAAAAAATTCCAAGTAGAAATATTTTCTGAGCAATCATATCAATCACAACAGCATAATCACATCAATCACAACTTAACAAATATTGTTTAACAAGTAAAAAGTAACAATACTTGTTAAATTATCTCACAACTGTGTTCAACAGCTTCCAAATAGCAGATCTTCTATCAAATCTTAATCTCTTACCTCCCCAAAAGCTCCTCGACCAATCACCTTTAATATTTCAAAGTCTTCTCTATGTAATCGCATTTGTTTCACTTTAGAAGTAAATGGTTTAGCTGAAACGAAAGACCAATATCAATTATTTTCTTAATAAAATGGGATACAAATTAGATATAAATAATAGCTTATTTACAAAAAAATTCAAATTATGATTTAAAAACTATCAAAATATTTTAAAATCCCAAACTGTATGAGAATAAACAGATTTAATTTCCCTAAGAAAACAAAATATTTTCTTTTATTTCTTACATATAAATTACATTTTTGGAAAGAAATGTATGTTTAAACTCCAAATAACATATGAAAGAATGCAAAGCAAGAGAGATGTAAAAATGAGACCAGTTTTAACATTCTCTCAGCATTAAATATATATTTTAACACAAAGGTCTAAAAAGTAAAAGCACATTTCATGGCACCAGACAGCTCTTCAGCAATTCCCACCAAGTAAATTCATATTTCTTTCACATTCATTCATTCTTTTAAAATGCTTTAGCAAATGTCTACAGCATACAAAGCATGGTGGCAATAACTGGAGTTTTTAAAAAGTTGATTACAATACGGTACTTTCCTTCAAGAAGCTCTCAGTCTTCATTCAAAGACAGACAAGTATGCATATATGCAGACACAAAATTTAATAATGTGATATAGGTGCTTCAGAATTAGTGAGAATAGAACACTAATTATGTGGATACTAATGCTTCACACAAAGGAGATAACATATAAATCAAACCTTGAAGACTACATAGAATCTTGCTCCTTTGCCTGGGTTTGACAGCGTAGATACTCCAGGCAAAAGGGAACAAGATAAGCAAATGAAGAGAGGTAAGGAAGTGAATTTGGGGTGCTAATGGTAAATAATCCATAGTTCAGAACTGTGAGAAGAAATGCAAAGAAATAAGAGCAAGAAAATAGAAAAGGCTTTGAATTTCACTAAAGGAATTTAGATGTAATTGTATTAATATTTTTAACAGGTAAATTAACATTTTTTAATGATTAGAGCGATTATATATTCTGCTGCCTCTAAGAGAAGTTTAGACCTGTCTCCTTTCCTCTCCTCAGGTCCCTCTTTATTCTATTAAAAAAAAAAAAAAAAAAAAAAAAGGAGTTGCTAGGATTAAAAGATCATAATACGTGGGTATAGCTGTGTTCTCCTCTCTTCCTTCCATGGAGCCAGAGTGTGGTAAGATCAAAGATACGTATTTGAGCATTAGGGAAGTGAAACAGATAGGTTATACAATTTGCTTTGGTCTAAAACTATGCATTTAGCCCTAACTAGCTTGGAAAAAGGGTACTCTGCACTGCTTAGCCAAGTCTACTAGAAATTTCTGTATCTGTGTTTTAGATTGTAAGGAAAGGAAAGAGATAGGATTTCTATCTGGAATTCACACAACAGAGAAGACAAAGAGAAAAAAATTAGCTGGATGTGGTGGCATATGCCTGTAGTCCTTAGCTACTCAGGAGGCTAAGGCCAAAGGATTACTTGAACCCAGGTATTCCAGGCTGCAATGAGTCATGATCACACCACTGGACTCCAGCCTGGGCAAAATAGCAAGACCCTGTCTCTTAAAAAGCAGTAATAAAAGAATAAATAATAACACAATTTCATTTGAAATAGCATCCAAAAGAATATAGTACTTAAGGATAAATTTAACCAAAGAAGTGAAAGACTTGTACAATGGAAACTACAAAATGTTGCTGATAAAAATTAAAGAAGACTTAAATAAATGAAAAGGCATCTAGTATTCTCGATTGGAAGAAGATTTAATATTGTTAAGATGACAATAGTACCCAAAGCAATCCACGGATTCAATGCAATCCTTATCAAAATTACAATGGCATTACAAAAACAGTAAAACTCATCCTAAAATTCATATGGAGAGAGAGAAAAGAATGGGAAATGTATTTGCAAATCATGTATCTACTAAGGAATTAATACAGAAATATATAAAGAACTACAACTCAACAACAAAATCCCCAATTCAAAAATGGGCAAAAGTTTTAATAAACATTTCTCCAAAGAAGACATATAAAAATGAAAAAACAATGAGTTCATGTCCTTTGCAGGGACATGGCTGAAGCTGGAAGCCATCATTCTCAACAAACACACACAGGAGCAGAAAACGAAATACCACATGTTCTCACTCACCAGTGAGAGCTTAACAATGAGAACACATGGACACAGAGAGGGAAATATCACACACCGGGGCCTGTCAGGGGGGTGAGGGTCAAGGGGAGGGAGAACATTAGGACAAATACCTAATGCATGCAGGTCTTAAAACTTGGATGACAAGTTGATAGGTGAAGAAAACCACCATGGCACATGTATACCTATGTAACAAACATGCATATTCTGCACATGTATTCAGAACTTAAAGTAAAATAATATTTATATATATATATATAAGATATATAAAAATGGCCAATACGCATATGAAAAGATGCTCAGCATCACTAATCATTACAGAAATGCAAACCAAAACCACAATGAGGTATCGCTTCACAATCTCTACAATAGCTGCAATTTTTTTTAATTAATTAAAATAAAACAGAAAATACGTGATGAAAAGGATGTGGTGAAATTGGAACCTCGTACATTGCTAGACGGGATGTAAAATGCTACAGCTCCTTTGTAAAACAGTTGGGTAGTTCCTCAAAAAGATAAACATAGATTTACCAACATATCCCAGCAATTCCATTCCTATGTACCCAAGAGAATCAAATGAGGAGACCCAAACAGATACCTGTACAATGATATTCATGGCAGCATTGTTCACAGTATCCAAAAGTTAGAAACTATCCAAATGTCCATCAAGAGACGAACAGATAAAACAAAATGTGGGATATATACATATATACACATATACACATAAATACATATGTATATATACGTATATACACATATATACATATGTATATATACGTATATACACATATATACACACACGTATATATACATATATACGTATATGTTTATATATACGTATATATGTATATACGTATATGTATATATGTATATATGTGTGTGTATATGTGTATATATGTATATATGTGCATGTGTATATATGTGTGTATGTATGTATATACATGTGTATATATGTATAAGTATACACGCATATATCTGTATATATGTATACATGTATATACACACACACACCCCAGTGTGTTAAGCAGTCCTAAAATGAAGTTAAAGTCTGATACATGCTATAATGTGGATGACTCTTAAAAACATGCTAAGTAAAATAAGCCAGGCATTAACAGGAAAATATATTATTTCACTTATAGGAAATATCTAGAATAGGGAAACTCATACAGACAGAAAGTAGTTTGAGGTTACTAAGGGCTGGGGGACAGGAGAATGAAAAGTTATTGCCTAATGGTTACAGAATTTCTCTATGGATAATGAAAACATTTTAGAAACAGATAGTGATGGTCATTATATAACATAATTTAATCACTGAATTGTACATGTAAAAGTGGTCAAAATGGCAAATTTTATTACATGTATTTTACCACAATTTTAAAAAAATTAGTAAGATACCAAAACCACTGAATTGTACACTTCAGATGGATGAACTGTTTGGTATGTCAATCATGTCAGTAATGCTGTTTTAAAACAAAATAGGAAGATTCTGGGCACAGTGGCTCATGCCTGTAATCCCAGCACTTTGGGAAGCCAAGGCGGGTAGATCACCTGAGGTCAGGAGTTCAAGACCAGACTGGTCAACATGGTGAAACCCCACCTCTACTATAAATACAAATATTAGCTGGGTGTGGTAATGCATACTTGTAATCCCAGCTACTTGGGAGGCTGAGGCAGGAGGATCACTTGAACCCAGGAGGTGGAGGTTGTAGTAAACCGAAACAGCACCATTGCATTCTAGCGTGGGCAACAAGAAGGAAACTGTCTCAAAAAAAAAGAAAAATCCCCAAAATGTCCATCAGTAGTAAAATAGATAAATAAATTATGGCTTACTCATTTAGAGGATTATAATAAAGTAAATACAGTAAATAAATAAACTACAGTTATATATCAACATGGATGAGTCTGAAAACATTTTGTTGAGCAATAAAAGCAAATTTTAAATAAATACATCCAACATGATTCCATTTATAAAAAGGGCAAAAATAGGAAAAATAACCCATATATAATTAGAGGATATTTACATATATAATAAAACTATTAAGAATAGCAAATAAATGATTAACCAAAAAAAATTAGGAAAACGGTTACGTCTGGTGGGGAGGGACATGGATTCTATGGGAGGGACACCTTCATGGGGAGAGGGAATGTTTCCTTCAGTTAGGTGGTGGGTACATGGATTTTTGTTATGTTTTAAACCATACATAGAGATTATAATTCTTTTGTATGTATGATGTTTTATAATAATAATTTTAAAGGCTCTGATCCCTGCTCTTTTCTTTCCCCTTGAAAGCATATTGTCTAAACAGTCCTCGTCCTCCAACATTCTGCCTTAAGGGAAAAGGTGACACTTTAGAGTCAGAGCAAACAGGAACCCCAGCCCTCTGTGCCCCAACCAAAGAAATGTGATTATGTCTTTTATCATCTTCTTCAACCCCCATCACACATCATGATGCTTCCTGTTTCTCAGAAGCTGAAAAAGGTGCTGACATAATGTAATGAGTAGAATCAAGGCCATATACATGGACCCACCCAGAGCCATGGGTGTCACCCGAGGGGCAGGCTGGACTCTCAGCTGTGGTTGGGAACAAAGGCCAAACCCCTGCCTCTAGGTGAGAAATGACCCCAAGTTTGAAGATTCATGGAATAGGGTGACTCTTGCTGTTAAGTGGGAGAGACCCACCATTATCAGACCCAAGAGATGCCTTCTGCAACAGCAAAAGGCCACCTCTTGACAAATCCCTTTACTCAGGTACTGCTGGACTGGGCACTGGGCTCCAGTGGGGCCTGAGAAACTGCCACACTGGCACCCCCTATTCCTCCACAGTCATCCCTCACTTGTCTGTTCATTTGGCTGTTTATTCATTCACTCAGCAAATACTCACGCAGCTGCAATGTGCCAGGCACTGTTCTAAGTACTGGCGACACAGCAGAGAGCAGGACATAGCCCTGCTCTAGCAGCATGGACTCAGTAGGAGGGCCAGACAACAAACAAATAAAACAGCTATAAATTGTGGTAAGCGCTTTCAGTGAAAGTAGAGGTAAAATAACCCAGTGTTAAGATGCTAAAGTCGGGCTACCTGGGTTTAAGGTCTGCTTCTACTGCTACTTGCCATTGGGCAAGTTAATTAACCTTTCTAGGAGTCAATTTTCTTTTCTATAGATTGAAAGTGATCATCAAACCTACTGAATAGAATTGATTGAAGATGTATTCTTTCCAAAAATATTTATTGAGCACCACTATGTGGCAGGCACCATGCCAGGCACTAAAGATTAATAGTGAAGGTGAGAGACAAGGTCCTGCCCTCTAGAAACATACATGATAGTGGAGGAATTGTCACTGGACAAGCAAAGGCCATTTCCGATGTGATAAGGGCTAGGGACTCATGTGATCCAGGGAGATTCAGGAAGTGCTAGGGAGAGAAGTCCACTTTATATGTCTGACAAGGTGACATTTGAGAGCGAAGTGATGAAAAGGAGCCAACTATGTGAAAGCCTGGGGGCTGGCGACAGCTAAACAGAGGGACAGCAAGTGTGAAAGTGCAGTAGCAGGAATGAAATTGGTGTGGTTGAAAACAGCAGGAAGACAGCCGGCTAGAGCACATTAGCAGGGAGGTAGGAGATGAGGCTAGGGAGGGAAGAGAGGGCTCATGCAGACTCATGCAGGTCAGAGAAAGGACTTTGCATTTTATTCTAGTAATGGGAAGTCCCTGAAGGTTTAAAGCAGAGGAGGGTCATTATCTGACTTATGTTCTCTTTTTTTTTTTGAGACAGAGTCTCACTCTGTCATCCAGGCTGGAGTGCAGTGGCACCAGCACAGCTCACTGCAGTGTCAACCTCCCAGGTTCAGGTGATCCTCCCATATCAGCCTCCTGGGTAGCTGGCACTATGGTACATGCCACCATGCCCAGCTACTTTTTGTAGAGATGGGATTTCTCCATGTTTCCTAGCTGGTCTCAAATTTCTAGGCTCAAGCGATCTGCCTACCTTGGCCTCCCAAAGTGCTGGGATTACAGGTGCGTGCCACTGCACCCAGCAACTTACATTCTTAAAAGATCTCCAGCTTTTGTATGGGCACAGATGAGGTTGTAATGTTCGATCAAGAAAACAAGTTAGGATGCTATTGTTCCATGGTGAGTGGCATGGTCATACAGGGTGAATGGTGCAGGAGGGGCTGGAGGAGAAGGCAGAATCCTACAGTGCAGGGCATTGTAGTGGGCATCTGATCTCTCTCTTCTCCCATCTCCATGCAGCTGCTTCTCGGTCCTCAGAATCCAGACCCAAATTCTACCTTCTGGTGGGAAAGCGTTCCTTCCCCATTTTTTTTGTTCGCACGTGGTGGGGCTCCCTGCACTTGGGATTCCCGCCTTCCTCCTAACTTGCTGCCTCGTGGCCCTAGAGCCCTCTCATGTGACAGAGAATCAGTCGGGCTCTCTCGGGCTCCTAAGACCTGGATGACAGGCTCAAGCTCCTATTTGCCCACGTGCAAGTGCAAAGCTTTTGTCAGGGTGTTTGCAAGTTCCCAGGGGCTTGTGCTTGACTAGCGCTGACTCTGCTGATATAGCGTGGTTAGCTGTGTGTGTGTGGCTCATCAAGACATTCGACAAGTGACGCCCCCGTTCTGCACCCCACAGAAGGCAGCCCTTTCCACGGAGTCCCATTCACACAGCCAAGCTGACCACTCACCCCATCTGCCTTTGGCAGAAGCAACTTCAAAGTGAGCGCTAGCGCTCCTATTTGAAGTCCTGTGGTCATCCCACAGTGGCAGAATTTTCTCTTCTCCACTCCCTTTCCATTCTCCTTGTCTGCAGCCTTCTGCCATCTTGGCAGCTTCCCCTCTCTCTTCACCCAATTCCTGTTTATTTCTAATACACAGAGCAATTTCTGCAGCCCTTTTGTAACAATTCCTTCCTCACCCACGGACACAAGAGCTTGACTTTCTACCTCCCTCTGGTGGCTGATGCAAGTATTTCAAAAAAAAGTCCTACTACAGCAGGATCCTGGGGCTGGCCACACGGCTGCCCAGTGCTGCCCCTGCCCACAGTGGTTCTAAGAGGTTAAGGTGCTTAACATATCAGAAAAGGAAAGGACGCCTGTCTGACACCGAAGTCTGGGCTGAGGGAAGCCACCCTGAGTGTACTGTCCCCGGGCAGAGATGATTTCCTGGGTCGTCGGCATGTCCGAACACTGGCCTCTGGTGGCCGGCAGATGTTAATCCTAAAACCCTCCTGTCTCACCTCAGAGGTGAAGCGCCCGAACACAACAAGCTTTCCCCATCTGGGTTCCCCAAAGTCCTCACACCAGGCGCACAGGGTACAGCGAAGAGCCAAGCCCTCTGCTCCAGTTCCGCCTTCCGCGCAGGCGCCCTTCGACTTCTGGGAGTCGACCCCAGCCCACCCATCAATGAAAGAGGGCAGGTGTGAGGCATTCTGAGCTCCGAAGGCTACAGGAGCTGAACAGCACCCATCCTCCGCCGCCACTGCTCCAGACCGAGCCACACCTCGCAGCTTCTTGCTCCTCACCCTTGCATTTGGCCCGGTGGGCAGCAAGAACAAGCCAGGGTGATAGGCTAAGCTGGGGCCAAGCTCATTGTGTCGAAATACCATGTTTTATGTCCTCATCCCTCAGGCCCGCATCAGTGTGAGCTCTGCAGAGAAAGGAGCTTGTCTTTCTCATCCTTCAGACCCCAGTACACTGCTGTCCTATGGAGCCATCCATGCATGTCAGCAGCAGAATGAATGGATAGAGGGAGAGATGAATGTAATGAATGCTGCTCATTCACTGCCACCTGCCTTCACATCCTGCCCCTAGAGGGCAGAATGCTATGGCTTTTTTTTTTTTAATTGTACTTTAAGTTCTAGGGTACATGTGCAGATCTTGCAGGACTGTTGCATAGGTACACACATGCCATGGTGGTTTGCTGCCTCCATCCCCCCATCACCTACATCAGGCATTTCTCCCAATGTTATCCCTCCCCAACCTCCCTACCCCCGCTGTCCCTCCCCTAGCCCCCCACCCCCCAACAGACCCCAGTGTGTAATGTTCCCCTCCCTGTGCCCATGTGTTCTCATTATTCAACACTTGTCTATGAGTGAGAACATGCAGTGTTTGGTTTTCTGTTCTTAGGTCAGTTTGCTGAGAATGATGGGTTCCAGATTCATCCATGTCCCTACAAAGGACATGAACTCATCCTTTTTTATGGCTGCATAATATTCCATGGTATATATGTGCCACATTTTCTTTATCCAGTCTGTCATTGATAGGCATTTGAGTTGGTTCCAGGTCTTTGCTATTGTAAACAGTAGCACAATGAACATACATGTGCATGTGTCTTTATAATAAAATGATTTATAATCCTTTGGGTATATACCCTGTAATGAGATTGCTGGGTCAAATGGAATTTCTATTTCTAGATCCTTGAGGAATTGCCACACTGTCTTCTAGGCTCAAGGGATCTGCCTACCTTGGCCTCCCAAAGTGCTGAGATTACAGGTGTGTGCCACTGCACCTGGCAACTTACATTCTTAAAAGATTAGTTCAACAATGGTTGAACTAATTTACACTCCCATCAACAGTGTAAAAGTGTTCCTATTTCTCTACATCCTCTCCAACATCTGTTGTCTCCAGATTTTTTAATGATCTCCATTCTAACTGGTATGAGATGGTATGTCAATGTGGTTTTGACTTGCATTTCTCTAATGAACAGTGATGATGAGCATTTTTTCATATGTTTGTTGGCCTCATAAATGTCTTCTTTTGAAGAGTGTCTGTTCATATCCTTTGCCCACTTTTGAAGGGGTTTGTTTGTTTTTTTCTTGTAAACATCTGCTTTAGTTCTTTGTAGATTCTGGATATTAGTCCTTTGTCAGATGGGTAGATTGCAAAATTTTTTTCCCATTCTGTTGGTTGCTAGTTCACTCTAATGATTGTTTCTTTTGCTGTGCAGAAACTCTTAAGTTTAATTAGATCCCATTTGTCTATTTTGGCTTTTGTTGCCATTGCTTTTTTTTTTTTTTTTTTTTTTTTTTTTTATATGAGGTCTTGCTCTGTTGCCCAGGCTGGAGTGTAGCAGTGTGATCACGGCTCACTGCATCCTCCACCTCCTAGGCTCAAGGGATCCTCCTGCCTCAGCCTCCCCCTGGGAACAAAAGTGTGTGCCATTATACCAGGCCAATTTTTTAGTTTTTGTAGAAGGGTCTCACTATGTTACCCAGTCTGGTCTCAAACTCCTGGCTTCAAGTCATCCTCCCACCTTGGCCTTCCAAAGTGTTAGGATTATAGGTGTGAGCCACTGTGCCTGGCTTGCTACAGCTTTTTAGAGTTTCTCTAAATTACCTCCTAGACTCAATTTCCTTCCCCCATTTTTGGTTCCCTCCCTGGCCTTTGTCCCCCAAATCTGCCCTTGTCAGAGCACTGGGCTAGGAGTCAGGAGTGCCAGATTTGTCATCAGTAGCCCTTTGAGTCTCATGGCCCCATCTGTAAACTGGAATGGTGTTTTCTCTTGACCTCAGGATATACATGGGATAGAAAAGTACCCAATCTCACTTAAGACCATGGTGTCCTGACCCAGAGTTTCAGTTCTCTCTTTTCTTTTTTCAGTGTCAGGATGTTACATGCCTGTTATCCTAAACACATATTCACACTCAGAAAGGTGTAAAACTGAGTCCTCCCAGAAGTATTCTCTATCAGTTGGGGATCTGTTGTTATGTTACAGATGATTTCTTCATTCCTTATACCAACCCTGGCAGTTGGGTATGTGGATTATCCATGTGTATTAGTTCATTCTCACATTGCTATAAAGACATACCCGAGAGTAGGCAATTTATAAAGGAAAGAGGCTTAATTGACTCACAGTTCCACATAGCTGGGGAGGCCTCAAGAAACTTACAATCATGGTGGAAGGCAAGGGAGAAGCCAAGGCACGTCTTACATGGAGGCAGACCAGAGACCACAAATGAGCCAAGCAGGAAGATCCCCTTATAAAACCATCAGATCCCGTGAGAATTCACTTACTATCATGAGAACAGCATTGGAAAAACCTCCCCCTCCCCCTCACCTCCATCCAATCACCTCCCACCAGGTCCTACCCTCCACATGTGGGGATTATGGGAATTACAATTCAAGATGAGATTTGGGTGGAAGCACAAACGATATCACCATGTTTCATATGATGAAAGTGAGAATTAGAGAGGACTAGAGAGGCCAAGGAACTTGCCCAAGGTCACATGCTGTGAATGGTAGGCTGTTGTACCACAGGAAGACATAAGATGAAGTGCGTGAAGAGCATTCTGAAGGAAGTGAAGTTTTCTCCAATGCTTGGCTTTATCATAAGCTGACCTTGTGATTTCTGTCACTCAGGCTGTGGATGCAAGTTAAAAAGCATCAGCTGTGTATTATCAATCAGAGGAGGATTTCTGAGTTGGGTGGGGGTGGGGGGAGAGAGATTTCTGCTTTGGGCCCCCACAGTTCCTATAACTCTGGTTTAGTTTCCTTGTCACTGGATCCTGCATTCCTTGAGGGCAGCCATTGTATTTTATCTTTCCGCTTTACTGAGGTGTAATTAATATATGAAAAGTTGGGCATAGTTAAAGTGCACAATTCAGTAAGTTTAGAATACGTATACACCTGTGAAACTACCACCACAATCAAGATACAGAACATACTGATCACCCCTAAAATGTCCTCATGCCTTTTAGCAATTCCTTCTTCACAGGCAATCACTGACCTGGTTTCTGTCACTATAGATTAGTTGGCATTTTCTAGACTGGCTTTTTTTTTTTTTTTTTTTTTTGAGACAGAGTCTTGTTCTGTTGACCAGGCTGGAGTACAGTGGCACAATGATGGCTCACTGCAACTGCCGCCTCCTGGGTTCAAGTGATTCTCCTGCCTTAGCCTCCTGAGTAGCTAGGATTACAGACACATGCCACCAAGCCTGCCTAATTTTTGTATTTTTCGTAGAGACGGGGTTTCACCATGTTGGCCAGGCCGGTCTCAAACTCCTGACCTCAAGTGATTCGCCCGCCTCAGCCTCCCAAAGTGCTGGGATTACAGGTATGAGCCATTGTTCCCGGCCGGTCTGGCTTCATTGACTTGGAATAATTATTTTGAGACGTATCTATGTTGTTTCATATATCAAAACTTTATTCTTTATTTGGTTTATTATATTTTTAACATATAGTTTAAAGAAAATATCTTTTGGTAAACAGTTCTACAAATTTTAACTCATGTATAGATTTGTGTAACCACCACAATCAGGATATAGGACAGTTGTATTAACCCAAAAAACTCTCTCATGCTATACCTTTGTAGTCCTGGCTCCCTCTACCCAGTACCCTGGCAACCACTGAACTGTTTTCCACAAATCTAGTTTTGTTTTCTCAGGAATATTATATTAATGAGACTGACTTTTTTACTCATCATAACGACTTGGGAAGTCTCCCAAATTGTGTGTTTGCTCCTTTTTTGCTGAGTAGTATTCCATTGCATGGATGTGTTACAATTTGTTTATCCATCGGTTCAATGATACTGAGGTTGCTTCCAGTATTTGACAATTAGGAATAGAACTGCTATAAACATTCATGTACAGGTATTTGTGTGATCATATGTTTTTATTTCCCTAAAATAAATACCTGGAGTAGAATTGCTGGATCATATAATAAGTGTATGTTTATAAGAAACTGCCAAACTGTTTTCCAAAGTGGCTGCTGGTTTGGGGTGGTGGCTCACACCTGTAATCCCAGCACTTTGGGAGGCCGAGGCAGATGGATAGTCACTTTGAGCTCAAGAGTTCAAGACCACCCTGGGCAACATGGCAAAACTCCATCTCTACAAAAAAATACAAAAATTCACCAGGCATAGTGGCTCACACCTGTGGTCCCAGTTACTCAGGAGGCTGAGGCTGAAGGATCCCTTGAGCCTGGGAAATGGAGGTTGCAGTGAGCCAAGGTCAGCCTGGGTGAGTGAGACCTTGTCTCAAAAAAAAATGACTGCCATTTTGTATTTGCATCTGTAATGCATGAGATTTCCAGTTGCTCCATAGCCTTGGCCTTGCCAATATTTTTTTATTTTAACTATTCTAATAGATGTGTAGTGTATCTCATCACAGTTTTAATTTGCATTTGCCTAACAGCTAATAATGCTGAAACATTTGCATTTAATTTAATGGTTGATACATTATGGCTTACGTCTGCCAGTTTATTTTTTGTTTTCTTTTGTTTTCTCATTTCTCATTGCTTTATTCTGCATTCCTACGGGTTACTTAAACATTGGTCATTTATATATCTTCTTTGGTAAAATGATGATTAGAACATTTTACCCATTTAAAATGGGGTTATTTTTCTTATTATTGACTTGTAAGTGGGCTGGGTGCAGTGGCTCATGCCTGTAATCCCAGCACTTTGGGAGGCCGAGGTGGGCAGATCATCTGAACTCAGGAGTCCGAGACCAGCCTGGCCAACATGGTGAAACCCTGTCTCTACTAAAAATACAAAAATTAGCCTGTTGTGATGGCACACAATGTAGTCCCAGCTACTCTGGAGGCTAAGGCAGGAGAATCGCTTAAATCTGGGAGGTGGCAATTGCAGTGAGCCAAGATTGTGTCACTGCACTCCAGCCTGGGTGACAGAGCCAAACTCCATCTGAAAGAAGGAAGGAGGGTAGGAAGGAAGGAAAGAAGGAAGGAAGGAAGGAAGGAAGGAAGGAAGGAAGGAAGGAAGGAAGGAAAGAAGAAAGGAAGAAAGGAAGGCAAGCATTCTTTATATAAGTCCTTTATCCATTATAGGATTTGCTATTTTCTCCCAATCTGTGGCTTGACTTCTCTCTTTTTTTTTATTTGAGACAGTCTCACTTTGTCTCCAGGCTGGAGTGCAGTGGCGCGATCTCGGCTCACTGCAACTTCCACCTCCTGGGTTCAAGTGATTCTCCTGCCTCAGCCTCCTGAGTAGCTGGGACTACAGGCTCGTGCCACCACACCCAGCTAATTTTTGTATTTTTAGTAGAGACAGAGTTTCGCCATGTTGGCCGGGATGGTCTTGATCTCTTGACCTCATGATCCACCCGCCTCAGCCTCCCAAAGTGCTGGGGTTACAGTTGTGAGCCACCATCCCCGGCCCTTGACTTCTCATTTTCTTGATGTTGTCTTTTGATAAGAACAAATTTTAAATATTGAAGTCCAATTTGTCAATTGTTCACATATGAATTATGATTTTGGTGCTGCAGCTAAAAAATCTGTGCTTAACCCAAGGTCACAAAAATATTCTTCTATGTTTTCTTCTAAATATCTTGTAGCATTTGCTCTTACATTTATGATCCATTTGGAATTAATTTTTGTGTATGATGTTGGGTAAGTGTATAAATGCTTTTTATATGTAGATACTCAATTGTCCCAGCACAATTTGTTGAAAATTCAATTGAATTGCCTTGGCATCTTTATTGAAAATGAACTGATGGCGGCTGTGGTGGCTCATGCTTGTAATCCCATACTTTGGGAGGCCGAGGTGGGTGGATCATGAGGTCAGGAGTTCGAGACCAGTCTGACCAACATGGTGAAACCCCATCTCTACTAAAAATGCAAAAATTAGCAGGGCATGGTGGCACGCACCTGTAATCCCAGCTACTCAAGAGGCTGAGGCAGGAGAATCACTTGAACCCAGAAGGTGGAGGTTCCAGTGAGCTGAGATTGCACCACTGCACTACAGCCTGGGTGACAGAGTGAGACTCTGTCTCAAAAAAAAAAAAAAAAGAAAGAAAAGAAAATAAACTGACTATGAATGTGAAGGTTTATTTTGGTACTGTTAGTTCTTTTCCATATAAATATAGCTTTATGTTACCGCCACACTGTTTTGATTATTATAGCTTTATAGTAGGCTTTTAAATAGGTAAGTGTGGGTCCTCCAACTTTGTTCTTTTTAAATACTGTTTTCACTATTTTGGATCTCTTTCACAGGAATTTTATAATCAGCTTGTCAATTTCCATAACAAGCCTACTGGGATTTTCACAGGGATTGTGTTGAATATAGATTAATTTAGGAAGACTTGCCAGTTTAATAATATTAAGACTTTCAATTTTTAAACATGAAATGTCTCTCCATTTATTTATGTCATCTTTAATTTCTCTCATCAACATTTTGTAGGTTTGAGTGTATAAATCTGGTATCTTTTTGTTCTATTATTCCAAAGTAGTCTCTTTGATGCTATATGAATGGAATCATTGTCTTAATTTCATTTTTGAATTGCTAGTATATATAAATATAATTGATTTTTATATATTGATTTACTATTCTGGAAACTTGATGAACTTGTTCATTGTTGTAGTAAGTTTTTCTCATGTGTGAATGCCTCAGGATTTTCTACATACAGGATCCTGTTGTCTGCAACAGTTTTACCTCTTCCTTTCCAATCTATGAGCCTTTTATTTATTTTTCTTATCTTGATGCCTTGGCTAGAACCCCCATGCAATGTTGAATATAAGTAGCAATACATGACTTCCTTGCATTGTTCTCAAACATTCAGCAAATATGTTAGCTATAGGCTTTTCATAAATGCCTTTTATCAGGTTGAAGAAATTCCCTTCTATTTCTGGCTCATTGAAAGAATTTCCTTGTTTCATTTTTGTTTTTGTTAAATCATGAATGGGCATTAGATTTGGTCAGATGCTTTTTCTGTATCTAGTAAGATGATCTTTTTTTTTTCTTTTGGAGTTTTGCTCTTGTTGCCCAGGCTGGAGTACAATGGTGCGATCTCAGCTCACTGCAACCTCTGCCTCCCAGTCCAAGCAATCCTCCTGCCTCAGCCTCCTGAGTAGCTGGGGTTACATGCATGCATCACCACACCCAGCTAATTTTTGTATTTTTAGTAGAAATGGGGTTTTGCCATGTTGATCAGGCTGGTATTGAACTCCTGACCTCAGGTGATCCGCCCACCTCAGCCTCCCAAAGTGCTGGGATTACAAGCATGAGCCACCAGGTCCAGCCTGATCATATGGTTTTTGTCCTTTACTCTGTTCTATTAGTGTGGGGTATTAAATTTCATTAAATTCCTGAAATAATCCCGTTTGGTGATGGTGTATGTCCCTTGATATATGTTGCTGGATTTAATTTACTAATGTTTTATTGAGGATTTTGCATCTCTATTCAGTAAGGAATAAATCTTAGTCTGTTTTGTACTGCTATAACAGCATACCTGAGACTGGGTAATTTATAGTGAATGGAAATTTATTTTCCCATAGTTCTGGAGGCTGGGAAGTCCAAGATCAAGGTGCCAGCAAGGCACCTGCTACATCATCACATGGCAGAAGGTGGAAGGGCAAAGAGGCAAAAGAAGCCCAAACCTGCTCTCTTATAATGGCATTAATCTTATCTTTGATCAGGTTGAAGAGTTCCCTTCTATTTGTAGTTCACTGAGTATTTTTTAAAATTATGCCCAACTATTGGATTCTGTCAAATGTGTTTTCTGCATTGATATCTGCATCAGTCAAAGGTGATTATGTAAAGAGATTTTTCCTCTTCATACATTTAGCATGGTGGATTACACAGATTAATTTTTGTATGTTTAAAAACTCTTTCATTCCTGGGAGAATGTAAGAGTTGTTAAACATAAAAAAATGGAATATAATTCTTTTAATATGCTGCTGTATTTGGTTCACTAGTATTTTATTAAGGACTTTGCCATCTATGTTCATAAACTATATTGGTCTATAATTTTCTATTTTCTTTTGAGTCAGTTTTGGTAGTTTATGTGTTTCTAGGAATTTGTCAATGTTATCTAAGTTATCTAATTTTTTGGTATGCAATTGTTCATAGTATTCTCTTAGAATCTTTTGTTGGTAAGTTCTGTAGTAATGTCCCCACTTTCATTTCTGATTTTAGTAATTTGAGTCTTCTCTCTCTCTCTCTTTTGGTCAAACTATAGGCTCGTCAGTTTTTAACTTTTCTATTGTTTTTCTAGTCTCTATTTTGTTTATCTCTGCTCTAATTATTATTTCCTTTTTTCTTCTTGCTTTAGGTTTAGTTTGCTATTCTTTTTCTAGCACCTTAAAATGGAAGGTTAGGTTATTAATTTGAGATCTTTCTTTTTTAAAAATGTAGCTATAAAAATGTAAATTTTCCTCTGAACCCTGCTTTGCTGTATTTTATCAATTTGGGTACATTGTATTTCCATTTTCATTCATCTTAAAATGTTTTGTATGCTGGGCATAGTGGCTCACGCCTGTAATCCCAGCATTTTGGGAGGCCATGAGGTGGGTGGATCACAAGGTCAGGAGTTTGACACCAGCCTGGTCAACATGGTGAAACACTGCCTCTACTAAAAATATAAAAATTAGCTGGGCATGGTTGTGTGTGTCTCTCAACCCAGCTACTCAGGAGACTGAGGCAGAAGAATTGCTTGAATCAGAAGGCAGAGGTTGCAGTGAGTTGAGATCACGCCACTGCCCTCCAGCCTAGGTGACAGAGCGAGACTCTGCCTCAAAAAAAAAAACAAAAAACTGTAATTTCCCTTTTGATTTATTATTTGCCCTATGGGATGTTTAAAACTACATTGTTTAATTTCCACATATTTCTGTATTTTCCAGATATCTTTTTGTTATTGTTTTCTAATTTCATTCCATTTCAGTAGGAGAAGATGCTTTGTTTTATTTCAATCTTGTCTAATTTATTGAGACTTGTTTTGTGGCCTAACATAACGTCTCTTCTATAGAATACTTCTATGTGCAGAGAAGAATATGTATTCTGCTACCATTGAGTAAAGTGTTCTATAGATGTCTGTTAGATTTAGTGGTTTTTATTGTTGTTCAAAACTTCTATTTCTTTGTTTACCTTTTGTCTATTCTAGCCATTATTGAGCATGGGTGTTGAGTCTCCAACTTTTTTTTTTTTTGAGATAGAATCCCACTCTGTCATACAGGTTTAAGTGTAGTGGCTTGATCTTGGCTCACTGCAACCTCTGCCTCCTGGGTTCAAGTGATTCTCATGCTTCAGCCTCCTGAGTAGCTGGAATTACAGGTGTGTGCCACCATCCCTGGCTAATTTTTGCATTTTTAGTAGAGACTGGGTTTTGCCATGTTGGCCAGGGTGGTCTCGAACTCAAGTGATCCACTCACCTCGGCCTCCAAAAGTGCTGGGATTATAGGCGTGAGCCACTGCACCTTGCCTCTGATTATTTTTTAACTTTTCATTCAGTTCTTTGTGTTATAGGTTTTTGGCCTCTGTTGTTGAGTGCACAATTGTTTATAATTGCAGTATCTTCTTAATCTGCTGAGCATTTTATCATATTAATGTCCTTCTTTGTCTTTTGTAACATTTTTGTGTTATCTGTTTTGTCTGATATTAGCATAGTCACTTCAGCTCATTTTTGGTTACTGTTTGCATGGTATGCTTTCCAGCTTTAAACTGGGAACTTATTTGTGTCATTGAATCTAAAATAAGTCTCTTACAGATAACATATAGTTGGATCATGGTTCTTTTTAAAATCCATTCTGGCAATCACTGTCTTTTTATTGAAAAGCTTAATTCATTTACATTTAATATAATTATTGATGAGGGGACTTAATTCTGTTATTTTGCTATTTGTTTTCTATTATGTCTTTTATCATTTATGTCCCTCAGTTCCTTCATTACTGTCTTCTTTTGTGTAAGATAGATATTTTCTAATATACTCTTTTGATTCCCTTCTCATTTATTTTACTACATATTATTTTCTTAGCATTTGTCCTGGGGATTACAATTAACATCTTAATTTATAACACTCTAATTTAAATTAATAACAACTTAGTTTCAATGGTATACAAAAACTTTACTGCTGTATAACTCCATCCTTAACGTTTGTTGTTAATGTCACAGATTACATCTTTATGTAACATGGCTGGGTGTGGTGGCTCATGCCTGTAATCCCAGAACTTTAGGAGGCTGAGGCAGGCAGATCTCTTGAGGCCAGGAGTTCAAGACCAGCCTGGTCAACATGATGAAACCCCATCTCTTCTAAAATACAAAAAATTAGCTGGGTGTGATGGTGTGCGCCTGTAATCCCAGCTACTTGGGAGGCTGAGGCACAAGAATTGCTTGAATCTTGGAGGTGGAGGTTGCAGTGAGCCAAGGTCATGCCACTGCACTCCAGCCTGGGTGACAGAGTGAGACTCTGCCTGTAAAAAAACACACCCAAGAAACAAAAAACAAAAACACCAAACCATCATTATGCAACCTATGCCCATCAACATAGTTTTATGATTATTGTTTTATGTGATTGTATTTAAAATCATATAGAAAATAAAGAGCTTAAAACAAAAAAAATATATCATTAAAACTAATGTTTATATTTACCTACATAGTTATCATAATCTATTCAGGAAATTTCCAAGTTTTTAATCAGTTGGGTCAAGCACAGAATGTGAGGTCCTGTTCCGGCCAATAGAAACTGGACACAGCAGTAGGGCAATTATGTCAGGTTAGGAAAGTTATAAATGTCCCTGTCTCCCTTGTTCATGTGTGCTCTTGTGGCAAGACTGCCAGCAAGTTGCCCCCTTCCTGCAGGAAGTAAACTAGCCTTGTGAGTGATCCATTGTCTCGGTGTGGATTTTTCCCTGTGTTATAAACCCGTTTTCAATACTCATGATTACAGAGACTGACAAGTACCAAAATATCCACGGCGACTTGGCAAGCTGGAGACCCAGGAGAATTAAAAACTTAGTTCTAGTCTGAAGGCCAGCAAACTCCACTCAAAGAAAGAACCAACATTTCAGTCTGAGTCTGAAGGCAGGAAAAAGCCAATGTCCCAGTTCAAAGATAGACAGGCAGGAGAAACTCTCTTTTACTACGGAAGGGTCAGTAATTTTGTTCTATCCAGGCCTTTAACTGATTGAATGAGGCCCACCCATATTAAGGAGAGTATTCTCCTTCACTCAGTCTACCAATTTAAATGTTAATATCACCTGTAAACATCCTCACAGAAACATCCAGAATAATGTTTGACCAAACATCCAGGCACCCTGTGGCTCAGTCAAGTTGACACATAAAATTAATCATCACAAGTGTTCTTTCATTTCAGCCTGAAGGACTCCCTTTAGCAACTTTTGTACAACAGACGTACTAGCAAAGAACTCTGTTAGTTTTTGTGTATCTGGGAATGCCTTAACTTCTTCATATTTGAAGAATAGTTTTGCCAAATATGGAATTTTTGGTTGACAGTTTTTCTTTCAGCTCTTTGAATATGTCATCATATTGCCTTCTGGCCTCTGTGGTTTCTGGTGGGAAATTAGCCATTAATCACATTAAGTATCCCTGTATGTGATTCATCACGTCTCTCTGACTGCTTTCAGGATTCTCTCTTTGTATATATGTTTTGACCATTTGATTATAATGTATCACAATATGACTATCTGAGTTTATCCTACTTGGGATTTGTTGAGCTTCTTGCATGTGTAAATTCATGTCCTTTACCAAATTTAGGAAGTTTTGAGCCATTGTGTCTTCAAACATTCTTTCGTCCCCTTTCTTTCTTTCCTCCCTCCCTGGGTCTCCTGGTATGCATATGTTGGTACCATCAGTGGTATCCCACAGGTCACTTAGGCTCTATTTGTTTTGCTTCATTCTTTTTTCTGTCCCTCAGACTGGGTAATCTCAATAGACCTGTCTTCAAATTCATTGGTTTATCCTTTGCCTGCTCACACAGCTGTTGACCCCTTCTAGTGGATTGCTCATTTCACGTATTTTACTTAACTCTAAAGTTTCTAAGTTCTTTTTTTTATAATTTCTATTGTTTTATCGATATCTGCTATTAGATGAGACACTGTTCTCATGCTTTCCTTTAGTTCTTTGCATATGGTTTCTCTTAGTGCTTTAAGTACGTTTTAAAATATTTGATTTAAAGTCTTGGTGTATTAAATTCAATGCCTGGGCTTCCTCAAGGACAGTTTCTATTAATTATTTCTACTGTATATGAACAGAACTTTTTTCTGTCTTTTCATGCCATGTAATTTGTTTTGTTGAAAACTGGACGTTTTTACTGTTACCATGTGACAACTCTGGAAATCACATTCCACTCCCCTTCCAGGTTTGTTGTCATTGTTTGCTGGTTTTGTTTGTTTTGGTTTTGGTTGTTGTTGTTTACTTAGTGATCTTTCTGAATTAATTTTTTAAAGTCTGTATTCTTTGTCACATGTGGCCACTGAAGTGACTTTTCTATTAAACTTTTCCACTAATGGTTGGCTAGTGATTTGACAGAAATTTCTTTTATGCCTGGAACAACATAAAAAAATTTCCCAGTATCTTCAGATGGGCTCTGTCTGTGTTTTAAGGTGTGGCTTTAACACTTAGCAGGCAATTTACAAATCTGCCTTAACCTTCCTTTTCTGCTTGCACAGAGTCTGGAGGTCAGTCAGAGGTGAGAGTATAGAGCCTTCTAGGATATTTTCTGAGCATATGCCCAGCCCTGGGCATATGTGTGACCCTCTTAGATACCCAGAAGGCTTTTTAAAGCCCTTATTTCTTAAAGTGTCTCCTTCTCCAGCCTTTTTCCCTAAGCTTTTGGTTTGCCTATTATTTTCCCCAACTATTATCATTAGTGAATGCATTTGTCTTTTACTGTGTGTGTATGTGTTTTCCAAATGCCCCAGGTACCTGCTTCAGCCCTGGGAGAGTTCTAAGATAGGTGAAATTAAAATAAATCATTTGTGCTCATCTCTCAGGGAGCCAACAGACAGGTCAAAACAGGCAACCACAATTCTTTGAGAGTAAGTTTAATTCTGCTCCCTCTGATACTAAGAACCGCCCCCCGCCCCCCCCCCACACACACACACAAAAAGAACCCATACCAAGAACGCAGGCTGTTGTCTTCAAGGCTGCCACCAAGCTGGGAAAGAGGAGAATGGAGCCCAGGTATGTTAAAACATCACAGTGTTGGCTGGGCACAGTGGCTCATGCCTATAATCCCAGCACTTTGGGAGGCCAAGGTGGGCAGATCACCTGAGGTCATGAGTTTGAGACCAGCCTGGCCAACATGGTGAAACCCCATCTCTACTAAAAATACAAAAATTAGTCGGGCGTGGTGGCAGGTGCCTATAATCCCAGCTACTTGGGAGGCTGAGGCAGTAGAATCACTTGAACCCAGGAGGTGGAGGTTGCAGTGAGCCAAGATCACACCATTGTACTCCAGCCAGGGCTACAAGAGTGAGACTTCATCTCAAAAAAACAAACAAAAAAACACCACAGTGTTTTCCTACTGAGATTTAGCCAGTTTTTTGTTTTGTTTTGTTTTGTTTTTGTTTTTGTTTTTTGTTGCTGTTGTTGTTGTTTTTAAGAATTTGGCCAGGTGTGGTGGCTCATGCCTGTAATCCCAACACTTTGGGAGGCCAAGGTGTCAGGAGTTCAAGATCAGCCCATCAACATGGTGAAACCCTGCTTCTTCTAAAAATACAAAAATTAGCCAGGCATAGTGGCAGGCACCTGTAGTCCCAGCTACTCAGAAGGCTGAGGCAGGAGAATCGCTTGAACCTGGGAGGTGGGGGTTGCAGTGAGCTGAGATTGCACCACTGCACTCTAGCTGGGGCAACAGACTTAGACTCTGTCTTTAAAAAAAAAAAATTATTTGGTTGCTGCAAACTTTTTATTAGTTTCCAGAGTTCTAATAAAATTGATTTTGCCAGTTTTTTTCACTGTTTATGGAGGAAGGAGTTTTGGACTTCTCTACTTCAATTTTGCTGATACCATTCCTAGATCATGTACATTTAATAGAATTACTGATATGGTTGGATTTATGTCTACCATTTTAAGCACATTTATTGTGTTTTTATCTACTTGTATAGTTCCGCTTGTTTCTGTTTTTAGTGGTTGCTCTAGGGATTACAACATATGTATTTACCTTTTCATGTTCTATTTAGAATCAATATTTTACCATTTTAAGTGTACTGTAAAGCCTTATTTTATTCTACCCTGTTTATGTTGTAGTTGTCTTATGTGCTACCTACACATAACGTTGAAAACATTATTAAAAAGTTATAATTTTTTTAACCATAAATCATGTCTTAAAGAACTCAAGAGCAGAACAGAATGCTGCATTAACTCAGCTCCTTACCATTTCTGTTGGTCTTTTTTCGTTCCCGATATTCCAAGTTAACTTCTGGTGTCATTTCTCATCTGTCTGAAAGACTTCTATTAGCAATTATTTTAGGACAGGTCTGTTGTCAAATAACTCTCTTAGTTTTCCTTCATCTGAAAATGTCTTTATTTCACTCTCCTGAAACGTATTTTCACTGGGTATTCTTGAAATTGTGAAGAGAATGGTGGGTCGATGGTTCTTTTCCTTCATTTTAAAGATGTGATTCCACTTCCTACTAGTCTCTACAATGAGACTTCTTTCTCTCCTGTGAGAAACCTGAAGTCATTTGAATTGTTCTCCTACACAGGATGTGTCATTTGTCTTTAGCAATGATACATGTATGTGTATATGTATGTGTGTGTATATGTGTACATATATTCTTCAGTTTTATTTCCTTTTCCAAATTCAAGATGTTTTTAGTCAACATTTCTTTAAACATTTTTGTCTTCACTGCATTCTTTCCTCTTTCCTTCTGGAACTCCAGTGACATGAATATTAGAACTTTTGGTATTGTCTCAGTAGTCTCTGAGGCTCTATTCATTTAAAAAAAATTTTTTTCTAACTGTTATTCTGATTGGATAATTTCTGTTGGTCTATCTTCCGGTTACTGGCTTCTTCTTTCTTCTCATTTTCATTCTGCTCTTGAATTACCTAGTGAGTGCTGAAATTTTGATTATTATATTTCATTTACTTATTGAGACAGGGTCTTGCTTTGTCACTCAGGCTGGAGTGCAGTGGTGTGATGACGTCTCACTGCAACCTCAAACCCTCAGGCTTGAGCGATCTCCTCCCTCAGCCTCCCAAGTAGCTAGGACCACAGGTTCATGCCACCACATCTAACTAAGTTTTTTGTTTTTGTTTTTGTTTTTGTTTTTTTAGAGATGGGGTCTCACTTTGTAGTTCAGGCTAGCTTAGAACTCTTGGGCTCAAGTGATACTCCTACCTTGGCCTCTCAAAGTGTTTGGATTACAGATGTGAATCACTATGCCCTTATATTTTTAAGTTCCAAAACTTTCATTTCCTTATTCTTTATATCCCCTATTTCTTTGCTGAGACTGTCCATCTTCTATTCATTCCAAGAGTGTTTACTTGGAGCATTTTCATAGTAATGCTTTAAAGTCTTTGTTAATTCCAGCATCTCATCATTGGTGTCTTTTGATTGTCTTTTCTGATGCAAAATGAGATTTTTCCTATCATAGGCCAAGAAGATCATAAGTTGGTTTTGTATCCAGGAGATTTTAAATTTTATGAGACCCTGGGTATTATCTGAGCACTGTGGAGAGTGTTGATGTTTATATTTTAGCAGGCAATCAATCTAGCTGGGCTTGGGCCACGAAGTTCTGACTAGCCTTCTGTGGATTGTGGTTTCAATGTTGTTCCATTTTCAAAGCCTTTACTGTGCTGTTTAGATCTAGCCTGTGTGTGCGCCCTCCAGTGGTCAGCTTGAGAACAGGGTGGTAATTTATCCTGTTCAGTTCTCAAGGTAATTTATCAGGTTCAGTTCTCAAGTATTTGGTATGCTGGATCCATGCAAGTTCAGTTTGGAGTTGAGCCCAGCGTTCGTAAACAACTTTGTGGGTTCAGTTTCCAGCATTCCGCCCTTTCCATGATCTCCCTGGTACTTTCTGATTCTCTGGGTCTCCTCCTTTTGGTCCTCTGGCCAGAAAGCTGGAGTTTTAGCTACCTTGCTCTGCTGTGTACTTCCTGCCACTGTGCCCTCAGCTAGGGTCAACTGGCAAAAGGAGAGAGAGACTGAGAGAAAGAGAGAGAGAAGGGAGGAAGGAGATCCTCTTGGGACTTGTCCAACGGAGAGTCTTCTCTCCCTTGGAATTTTAGGTGCCTTCAGGCCTCTCATGCCATTGCAACAAGAATGCCAGGGGTCTGAGGCATAAGAGAATGGAGAAAAGAAAAAAAAGGTGGTGTGGGGGGTGGGTATTTTCTCACTCTTTCTGAGCACTAGGAGTTCCCTCCCCACTCCTCAAAGCAGATCTAGAGGGCTCCTGGGATTCCCACTGTCTGTGCCTGTTGCTCACTTCCAGGTTTCAGGCTGCTGAGTCTAGCCCAGGGAGTACTAGAAGGAAAAATGGGAAACTCCTCCAATTCAGTGGTACTTCAAATTCTGATTTTTCTTTTGTAATTCACCTGCTACTATTTACTCTTCAGAGTCATTCATGCATTCTGTACAGGTTCTATTGGTTTACTTAGTGGAAGAGACAGGGTTGAGTATATTTACTCTATCCTACCTAAACCTGGAACCTGGTGGTAATCTACTGCATAGATACCATAAGTTATTTATCATTCTCTTGTTGATGGTCATTTTGGTTGTTTCCAGGTTTTGGCTACTACAAATTAAGCTGCTGTGAGCATTCATACCCAAATATTTGTGTAAACACACACTTTCCTTTACTGTGGATAAATACCTGGAATTGAATGACTAGGTTGTATGATAGGTATATGTTTAGCTATTTAAAAAAACTGCCAAATTGATTTCCAATGTATAGTCATGCATTGCTTAATAACAGGGATACAGTCTGAGAAATGCTTCATTAGGTAATTTTGTCCTTGTGTAAATATCATAGAATGTGCTTACATCAATCTAGACGGTATAACCTACCAACCACCAAGGCTATATGGTATAAGTGATTGCTCCTAGGGTACAAGTAACTCTACTGAACACTGTAGGCAACTACCATGCAATGGTAAATATTTGTGTGTCTAAGAATATCTAAACACAGAAAAGGCACACTAAAAATACAGTATTATAATCTTATGAGATCATTGTCATATATGCAACCTGTCCTTGACCAAAAATCATTATGCAGCATGTGGCTGTATTTGTATTATTTTACATTCCCAGATGGGCATGGTTACTCATGCCTGTTATCCCAGCACTTTGGGAGGCCAAAGTGGGAAGATTACTTGAGATCAGGAGTTCAAGACCAGCCTAGGCAACATAGTGAGGCCCTATCTCTATTCTTTTAAAATTAAAAAGCCAAGAAAAATAAATAAATATTTGACATTCCCACCAGCAGCTTAGGAGCGTTCCAGTTGTCCCATGTCATTGCCAACACTTGCCACCATCAGTCTTTTTCATTTTAGCCATCCAGGTGGATGTGTAGTGGTGTTTCATTGTGGTTTTAACTTGCATGTCCCTAATGATTGACGATGTTGAGTATCTTTACATATCTGTATTTACTATTTGCATATCCTTTTTGGCAAAAAAAAAAAAAAATCCATTCAAATCTTCTTTCCATTAAAAAAGTTGGGTTGTTGGCCGGGCACAGTGGCTCATGCCTCTAATCCCAGCACTTTGGAAGGCTGAGGCAGGTGGATCATGAGGTCAGGAGATAGAGACCATCCTGGCCAACATGGTGAGACCCAGTCTCTACTAAAAGTATAAAAATTAGCTGGGCGTGGTGACGCATGCCTGTAGTCCCAGCTACTCTGGAGGCTGAGGCAGGAGAATCAGTTGAACTCGGGAGGTGGAGGTTGCAGTGAGCTGTGATCACACCACTGCACTCCAGCCTGGTGACAGAATGAGACTCTCCCAAAAAAAAAAAAAAAAAAAAAAAAGTTGGGTTGTCTTACTGAGTTGTAAGCATTTCCATATTCTAGATGTGTGGCCTTTACTAGATATACGTTTTGCAAATATTTTCTCCCATTTGGAGCCACCACATTTTATTCATCTCTGTGTGTCTTCCCCTCCATACTCTGCCTAGGTTCATTCCCCATTCCCATCATCGCTACCACCACTACTCTGGTTCAACCCTCCTACTCCAATCTCCCCAGTCTCCTTATTTCCACACTTGCCCCACTGCAGCCCAGTCTGCAAACAAGGGTAGCCAGTGACCTTTCTAAAATGCACACTGAGCCAGGCACAGTGATGAGCACCTGTAATCCCAACTACTCAGGAGGCTGAGGCAGGAGAAATGCTTGCGCTCAGGAGTTCAAGACCAGCCTGGGCAACATTTTTCCATCTCAAAAAAAAAAAAAAAAAGAAAGAAAAACAGAAAATTTTAAAGTTTAAAAATAAGTCAAATGCACACTGGCCCGTTTCACCCCTGTGCATAACATCTTTCAAAGACTCTCCATACCTGTGCCATAAGGCCCAAGCTCCTGATCAGAGGCCCCAAATGCTCACCTTATCTGACCCCTGCCTACCTTATGAGCTGCATCTTCTGTCATTCACCTCCTTGCCCACCATGCTGCAGCCACACTAATCTTTTCCCACAAACAGACTGAGCTTATTCTTTTCCCAATGCCTTGGAGCTATTCCCTCTGCCTGGAATGCTCTTCCCCTTGTTCTGTACATTGTTGCCCCCTCTGTCACTTAGAGAGCTAAAATGCCACCTCCTCAGATAGACAGTCCTAGAACGCCTAATCTAATGTGACCACCTCTGTACTCTGTATGATGTCATGCTATTTATTTCTCAGAATCGTTATCACTGTGTGACACTTTCCTAGTTTAGTTGTGTGTTGTCTGCCTCCACCACATATGAATTTCATAAGAGCAGGGGTGTTGCCTTATTCATTTCTATATCCCAAGAGTCTAGAGCCATGCCTGGGGCATAGTATGAGCTCAATAAATTCTTGTTGAATGCCTGTGCTCATAGCACTTACTTCTGTGCCTGGCACCTGGGCACAGAGTAAATGTGAATGTGTCAAGTAATCTACTCCCATGTCACCAGTAGTCAATAAGCATCTCCGGGCTAGAAGAGAGAGGGAAAAGACACACATACAGGAAAATGACAAGAAAAAATGAGCAGACAAGACTAAAAGAGAAGATTGATTCCTCCAGAAGTGTCTTGGGAGCTTTATGACACAACTGCCACCCAAGGGAGGGTTAGGCTTCCCTTGGCCGCTGGGGCTGTCAGGTCCACACAGAACATACACAAGGATACGATACAGTTGGCAGTGGAGCTCAAAGGCCTTCCTAGGCCTGCTTGTCAAAGGAAATTGAACCTTTATGACCTCACCAGTTGTTTACTCTGCTCCTGCACTTCCTGGTGGCTGCAAGTTGATTTTCCCACCCTACCAGCCTCAGCGTGGCAGGCCAGCCCTCCCATGCCTGCTGACAGCTTGTTGCTTCTATAGCTTCCACCTGCTCTCAGGCTGTGTAACACCAGGGCTGCTAGCTAAGCATGGCACCTGGGGTGCGTGGGCAGTTTTGGCAGCCAACCTAGTTTCTCTTTGTGGACTCTCCAGGAGGCCCCAGCTCTCCCTGAGAGGCCAACAGGTAAGGTTCTGAGGATGGTATGTGGAGCTCACTTCACCCTGGTGAATAAAGATGGCTGCTGAGCCCACGTCGGGGCCACGGGAAGGAGCAGCTCTCCTGAGCACCAGGCCTGCACTGAGTCCTAAGGAGAACAGCGCCCATCCACACTGTTGGCCTGGGAGAGAAGTTTCCTTGGGGTAGGGCAAGGCCCCAGTCTGAATCTGTAATCAAGAGCCATGATGTAAGCAAACTCCTAGAAGCACTGGCTTTTTTTTTTTTTTTTTTTTTGGAGACAGAGTCTTGCTCTGTTGCCCAGGCTGGAATAAAATGGTGTGATCTCAGCTCACTGCAACCTCCACCTCCTGGGTCCAAGCAATTCTCCTGCCTCAGCCTCCCCAGTAGCTGGGATTACAGGTGCCCGCCACTACGCCCAGCTAATTTTTGTATTTTTAGTAGCAACAGGGTTTCATCATGTTGGCCAGGATGGTTTTGAACTTCTGACCTTATGATCCACCTGTCTTGGCCTCCCAAAGTGCTGGGATTATAGGCATGAGCCACTGTGCCTGGCCCAGCACTGGCTTCTTATCAGAGGTGAGGACTCCAGGAGCCAGGGTCATACAGGGCAAGGCTTGGCAGGGAAGGCTGCCCTCTCTGTTTTGTGGCAGAAACTTTTCTGGGAAGTGGCTGCCCAGGGCATGGCCCTGCTTGTGGCTGTGTCTGCTTGGACTTCCTGGCTCACAGCTGAAGGGTTCAGGTGACGTGCACTGGGTACTCTTGCTCCTCTGTCCACGGGCACCTCCTTCAGCACTCAGAGGTGGTCCTTGTGCCTGAGGCTCAGGAGAAGAGTGCGTCTAACCAGGTTTGCATCTGAAGAGCCAGGCAGGTGCTCAGGAATGCTCTTGGATTTTGTTCTGCTGACATCTCCCTGCCTCCATTCCTAGCCTTGGATAGTTGCGGGGGTGATTCTTGGGACAAGTCCTCTTTTTTAGGGTGCCTGGGGCACTACTCTTTATCAGGCTTAGCTCTCAGCCCTCAATCCCAGGCCAAATCCTCTGTGGAGCCAGGAGGTTTGTTCAGGGGGAATCTGAGGGAGTTCCTGAGCCCACCTGAGGAGAACAGTGCTCAGCAGAGGATGCAGGCCTTACTGGGTCATGATGCCGTGGGAGAAGGCAGGGACTCCCACGAGAGCCAGCCTTGCTCAGCAGTCATCTTAGAAACCCCCATCTCTGCCTTTGCTTGGGTCCTGGCCTCTCTGGCATCTGTTCAAAGGCTACTGATCAGGAAACAGGTGCTCTGTTTACTAGGTGGCACCTGCCTATCTGCTGTAGCCAAAGTCCATCCTGAAATCCTGACCCACCCTTTCCCGCATCATTGTGCCTGCACCCTTCTCTTTCTCCAAGACCCCTAAACTTCCACCTGCAAAAGGAGGGGAAGGGGTTGATTTTCCATCTTAGCCAGCAGGGGGTGCTGTTGCCATAGGGTCAGAGCTTCCAAAAGTCTGGGCTTGGGGAACCAAGCTACTAATCCCCTGGGGGGCACCTAGGGGTGGACCCTGGTTTTGCTGGACAGAGAGCAGGAGGACAATGGACTGATGGACACGCCCTATCCAGCACTAGAGGCACCCTTGTCACCTCCTCCCTGCCTGCTGTGTCCAGGCATCCATTGTCCAAAGGGAAAGGCCAAGCAGTCTCAGGACATGGCTTTGGGTTCTAAGTGTGGTCTCCAGTGGCCTGGGCCTTCCTGGGGCAGCCTGTGGCTTTTCACCCGCTCCCCTACTCTCTTTAGCTCAGTGTCCTTGGCTCCCTAGACTCATAACCTAGGACAGAAGCCAAGGCCCAAGGTCTTGTTTTGGCCCTGGCTGTGGACATATAGACTCCTAGGCAGAATGGGGGGTCTCCTACACTTCTCCCAGAATGGGGTGCCTGGGAAGGGCCTGAGAAGGGTCCTGCTCCAGCTAGTCTCATATCCTGGCAAATCCTGTCATCTGATTCTGCTTTCAACTAGGCCCACCTCTCTCTAACTCGTGTGGCCACAGCCTTAATATGCCTGGATCACTTGAGCTGCCTCTTGTCTACCTCCCAACCTCCAGTGTGCAGAAAGGACTGGATAGGGTAGGGCAAGCAGGCAGGCCAGGTGCTTAAGGTAAAACCTTTAAGGAGGCACTCACCGTCAGGCTCATGCAAGTATAGAGTTGGCCCTTGAGAGCAAGTGCCTTCTTAAATGTTGTACCTTTGGGAGACTATCTCACCCTAGTCCTGTCCTGGTGTGCCACAGGTGTTATCTTCTGCAGCAGCCACAGAAGGTTTTCTAAAGCATAGGTCAGGCCTTAGTGGCCCTCACAAGACCTGCCCTAGAATTTAATTCAACAGACATCTGATGACAGACTCTGGTCTGGGCCTTGGCTCCACAAAGGGAGGCACCATCAGTCCTGCCCTGAGCCACCTCTGTCTACCGGGATAGAGTCCACTCCTGAGCACAGCACCCAGGCTCTTCAGAGTGTGGCCCCTACTGGCTGGTCCAGCCTCAGCTTCTGGGGCAGCTACTCCAGGCCACACCAAAAGTGAGATCCATTCTGCACTTTCAGCGGCCAAGCCTTTCCTTGGGCCAGTTTCACATTCTGGAATGCCCTTCCCTATTAGTAGCCTATTAACCTTTGACTTATCTTTTGAGGCTTTGCTTAACAGTCTCCTCCTTGGAGTAGCCATCTGTGAACATGACTGAGATAACTTGCTCAGTCTCCATGCTCCCAGCATCTCTGCCTCTTTGCCTCATCTCAAGGTATGACACACATCTGTCACTCTGCAATCGGAGCACACTTATGAAGTGCCTACTGCCTGACAGCAATGTGCTGGGTGCCAGAGTGGGGGTACGGGGGCATCTCTGAGCATCCTCTGCCCTTGGAGAGCGCACATGCAGCTTAGTAGTGGAGACCATGGTGCTTACTTCTAAGTCCCCTCACAGGGCCAGTGTAGGTCCTAGGCTGAGAAACATTCCATGAACATCATCTGTCTTCAAGTCTTTAGCCTTCTGGAGTCACCTCCTCCACTAAAAGCAAAGCATAACACACTCATGCCCCAGGCCATGAGGCTGTAGGAAGCCCTCTCCAATATTCACGAGGGTTCTCAAGAAAGGAAGAATGGCTTTTGCTTCCTGGAGGTGACTAGTCACCAGAGGCCTTCTGGCTCAGAGTCCCCAGCATACCCTTGTCCATTTTGTCCCCAGTTATGCACCCAGACCTTTAAACACTCCAAGTGTAGCACTTCATGCTGGCTATCTGATGTGGTGACACGCCTACTGTGGTTTGTCACCTGTCAAGGTGGAGGGCAGAGTCATGCTTTCTCCCACACCATCCAGGCAGGCGGGTCTCTGCTGACTCTTCGCTCCTCTTTCCAGTCATCTAATTCTGCTCTCAACTAGGCCTCCCTCTCTCTATCCCCTGTGGCCAGTCAGTTGGTCAACAGATGCTTTCCTGAGGACTTACTCATGCAGAGAAAAAACTGAAATCTCTCACATCTGACTGACATCCTATGTAAATTGAGTCTCTTTGTGGACCTATCTTTCAGGTAGGAAGAGAACAACCGCCTGATATTAACAGCCCCTTTCCCCTGTTCTGTGTCTGGGTGGCTCTTGCCACTAGGCTTCCAGTCTCTGCAGGACTGTAAGAGGCCACACATGTCAACAGGGCTATGGGAAAGGGAAAGAGGTCTCCTTGGAGGGATAGAACCTGGCAGAAACAACCACAGTGCTGCTGGGAGAAGCCACGTCCTTCCTTCTCTCCCTCTGGACCACCCACCAGTTTCTGTGGCAATTGTCTTATTGCTAAGACCATCTTGGGGAAAATATGCATGCTGCTGAGACCATCTGAATCCACTATCCATCTTCCCATCTATCCATCTGTCTGTCCATCCATCCATCCACCCAACCATGCCATACTGGTTCATGGGGCACTTGCTCTCTGCTCAGCTGAGGCTGGCTCCTGACGCTACAGCAGTGAACAGGGCCGAGCACCCACAGGGACACCTGTTCTCCCACCTCTGCCCTGCTTTCCTTCCATAAATACACCAATAACTCAGCATTTGCTGAGTCCAAACCACAAGGACACATTCCTGTGGGTATTTATTAGCTCGAGCTATATCTACTGTTTCTAAAACATAACATTAAATGGAGCCCAACACAGACATTCTGGGGACCAGGTCCTCTCCCAGGTCAAATTTATGGGCTAGGATTAGGGTTGGGTTCTTTGGATCAAAAATACTATTTGGACTGGGCAGGGGACCAGCCTCGTGGGTCTAGCCCTGGGCCACAGGAGAAAGAAGGGACAACAACCTATTTGATCTGAGGCCCCACTAAAAGCTGCTGTGGTTGCTGGGCCCCTCAATGGCATTCATTTGCTGTCCTGAGCCTCATTTCCAGGGCTGCCCCTAGAGTTGGGATTCCCAGGCTGAGTCACCAGGATTGCCAGGCGCTCATAGTACAAGCTCCGCTCTTTCAGTATTTGGACTTTCCCTGGCCCTCTCCCAGTCCAGCTACCCTGATCCTAAGCCTGGGGCGGTGAAAGTCAATGTTGGTCTGTACAGGGATGCTAGGGAGGTCTTTCTGTCTCTCCTTCCACTGGCTAGCTGGTTGCTTCCAGAATGGCCACTACTGCTACCTGCCCCAGCCCCAGCTCTTCTGGACTGAGGGACCTCCGCTTAGTCTGACTTATGTCTTTCCAAGAGCCATGGTCTCAGGGCCATAAGGAAAGAGATCCTTACCATAGACTTGTGGTCTCAAAGGCATGCATTTAGAAAACATGGGCTTGCAGGTGACACTGTCCACCTTGACCGATGGTACTGCTGTGGGCTGCAGAGATCAGGGAGGGTACTGGACTCTCCCTCCATAGCCCAAACTCCCAGCTTTCTTGGCTCAGATACAGGGTCAACCCACCATCATCCCTGGCCTGAGCTCCAAGCCCTGGGGAGGGAAGGAAGTGGCTGACCACACGGCCAGCATTCCTCTGTGATGACTACAGTCCGCTTTCTGCCCAGCCACCCTAGCTGGAAGGCAGTTCTCAAGGAACCACAAGGGAAGCCCCTCCCACAAAAGCCAAGGCCTCTCCTGCAAAGTGGGGCTTCCTTCAACTTCGGACATGGCAGGACCCGACTGGGCTAGGGGTCCTGTGGGAGCAAGTCAGAAGGCACATGGCCCCCACAGATGCCTCAAACTCATCCTACTCCTTCCCTTACTTAGTAAACAGTCACAAGCCCCTTGTGGAGGTTCTCGGGTTCTAGGCCCAGGAAGCTAGACCAGACAGTCACGGCCCACTCTCATGGGCTCCAAGTCGTGCTGGGGGAAATCCTCCGACAAATAAGCAAAAGAGAACACCACCGAGATGATCTCAGTAAAGAGACCTCATCAAATAAGGACAATAAGATGGGATGCGACAGTGGGGGGACACCTGGGGACCTCAGCCATTTGAGGGGATATCCCAATTCCTCAGATCCCACCTGCTTGCTCACAGTTCCCTCTTTCCCCGCGTGCACACCCTCAAACCCCTCAGCTTGTAGAACTACTCCCTTATTCCCCAGAGGCCACCCCTGCAGGCAGGTCCATCCTTCGCACCCCCACCCTTGGCATGAACACCATCCGGAGGGGACTGGGGGCAGGTGCATTCAGGTGGGGCTTTTCCGGGGCCGGTTTTCCCCGGCTCCCACTGGAACTTCCAGCTGGCCACTAGCCGGTAACACTGGACGCCCGCCCGTCCCCCGGCCCCCGCCGCTGCTCAGACTTCAGCGCTCCAGGCGCGGTTCCCGGAAACTCCTCGATTTCCCTGTGCCGCTGCGTTTGCAAGAAACCGAAACCCAGGCTCCGCCCCTCCAGCGTGGCCCCGCTGAGCCTGGAGCTGGGGCTGACCCCCACTGGGTGGCCGGACCCAAGTCCTCCCCGCCCCGGCCCCTGCGCCCTCCGGGCTCCTGCCCCTGCACCTCGCCCCACCGCCAGCTGCAAGGCCCGGGCGGAGGTAGGAGCCATGTGAGTGCCTGCGCGCCGACCCCCGGCATCCGTCCAGCCGCTCAGCACCACCCGCTCCTCCAACGGGAAAGCCGCGGGTCTAACCCAAGTCTCAAGCTGCATCTGATGGCAGTGCCCCGGCGAGGGACGCAACGCGGTCTTCCCCTGCTGCACTTGACTGGCGGGCGCCTCATCTGTGCGTCCCCGTGTCCCTGCCAAACCGAGCGGAAGGGGAAGGTGGGAGAGCAGGGAAGAGGGAAGCGCAGAGGTGTTCGCGGGAAGCTCTGCACCCCGATTGTTGCTAGCTCCATCTCGCCTGGGGAAATAATGGGCACAGAGAAGTTTAGCAACTTGCCCGAGGTCACACAGCCTGTGCTTGCTAACCCGGCTGCAAACCCCTGGCCTGCAGGGGGAGGCTGGGCGGGGAAGGAGGAAGTGTCCTGGTCGCGGGCAGGTGAGCCGCCTGGCATGGGCGGGGCTGCCAGCTTGCTGGAGGTGGGGGTGGGGAGGAATGAGTAGGGAGGAGGAGGGCAGCCAGCCGGGCTGGGAGGCTTTGCAGTTCTCCCGCTGGCCCTCCCTTTCCAGGAAGCCGGCCAGCCTGGAGCCGGCTGCTCACCCCGATTCACCCCCCGCCGGGGCGGAGCAGGAATGTGGAAGTTGGCGAAAGGACTGTGCCCCCTCCCCGTCAAACACCCCCCGCACCCCACCAAGTTCTGCGGAGTGTGGGTCACCTGGGGGCGAAGGCCTACACATCATGACGAAGTGGAGGTGCTGCAGCCCCCACAAAGACCAACAAGCCTGCCAGGGGCTCCCCAGGCAAACGGCGGTGGGCGTGGGCTGTTCTGCAGCACCCACTGGCGCGGGGGAGGAGGGTGCTGATCCCATCAAGCCCCGCTCCAGGTCGTGGCTGCTGGGCCTGGGCCGGGAGCCTCCCCCGGCCTTGGGGCCCCATGGGACTGACGCGGAGCTGAGTTCTCTTTCCTCCCAACGCGGTGTTTATAAGAAATGAAGCTCCGCAGCGGCCATCAGCGGCAGCCCACACTGTCACCCCGCCTCCCTCTCAAGGGGTTCCGGAACAGCCCTGAGCACTGGAGCAATTCCTCGGCCCATTATTCTATCAGGACCCCCTAGTGATTTTCCAGCCAGCTTCAGCCTCCTATTCTGCATTTAGGAATTTTATAACAGTGCAAGGTTTATTCTGCTGTGTCATACAGCATTTTTGCCAAAGCATTGAGAGAGGAGGAGCTGGTCTGGTGCCCCAGTGTATCTCCAGGGCCAAACCTGGGTTGACAGAAAGCAGGCCTGCCTGCAATTCATATGTGTTGAATGAATTAAGAGACTTTCTTACTTTCCAGTTAGGCTCCTTGCAGGCAGGGTGATGACTCTTGGATTCTATCTTCAAGCTTTTGGATGCTTTTATGCCTTGCTTGTGTTCTGCAATTCACAGTTTAGGACTGCCTGCCTCCCAGCTTTCTGTGAAAATAGAGATAAAAGGCTTTGAGCATCTCAGAGAGCCCTACTACTTCTGGACCTGGAAAGCTGGATGGCATGCTGGGGGTTTGTCTACTTTGGGGACTGTGGCCCCCTCTCTGGGTAGCAGACTCCACAGGTAGTAGGTCTCCCAATCAAAAACCTAGTTCAGGTCGGGCATAATGGCTCACACCTGTAATCTCAGCACTTTAGGAGGCCAAGATGGTGGATCACCTGAGGTCAGGAGTTTGAGACCAGGCTGACCAACATGGTGAAACCCCATCTCTACTAAAAATACAAAAATTAGCTGGACATGGTGGTGGGCACCTGTAATCCCAGCTACTTGGGAGGCTGAGGTAAGATAATTGCTGAAACTGGGAGGTGGAGGTTGCAGTGAGCTGAGATCATATCACTGCACTCCAGCCTGGGTGACAGAGTGAGAAATCATCTCAAAAAAAAAAAAAAAGAAAAAGAAAGAAAGAAAAGAGAAAAAAAAAAACTAGTCAGGCCAGGCGCAGTGGTTCACACCTGTAATCTTACCGCTTTGGGAGGCTGAGGCCAGGCAGATTACTTGAGATTAGGAGTTTGAGACCAGCCTGGCCAACATAGTGAAACCCTGCCTCTACTAAAAGTGCAAAAATTAGCCACGTGTGGTGGCGTGTAGCTGTAATCCCAGCTACCTGAGAGGCTGAGGCAGGAGAATCACTCTAATCCGGGAGGCAGAGGTTGAGCTGAAATTGCACTACTGCACTCCAGCCTGGGCAACAAGAGTGAGACTCCATCTCAAAAAAAAAAAAAAAAAAAGAAAAGAAAACCTAGTTTAAATCTCACTGGCATCTGTACCCCAGCTCTCACACACTCATTTCTATCAGCAGAGGATTTGACCACAGGTTGCCAAGAAATGTCTGTATCAGACAGAATTCATAATCTAAGATAGAAGGAACATTAAACTCTGGAGGAAGAGGGGTCACACATCAACTTAACTACGATTTTCTGAGTGCCCAGAAAACTCCAGGCCCCAAAACAGAGAGGCTGCACAATGAATTGACCCTCATCAAGTGAAGGTAGGATGAGAGGCATCCTGTGAGGAAGACCTTGCACCAGCGCAGGGTGCTGGCTACCCTCAGCTAACCCCTAGCTCACTTCAGCTGCTGGGCATGAGGAACCTGCTCAGATTTCTCACAGAAAAAAATGCAGAATTTGTTTCTTGCAGAAAAAAATGTAGAGTTTGTTCCCCAGAGTTTGTTCCCACCACCTAGAAAGTGACCAGTGGTGAAAAGGCAACATACGAATGTTAAGGACCAAAAGGATCCAAGGAGGGAAAAGAAAGGATTTCCGGTTGGTTGCTTTTCGGGCACTTTGAAGAGATCAGGCATTTGCTCTGGGCCTTAAAAAAGACACAGAGATTGAAGTGGTGGGGTGGGCAAGGAAGAGGGAGATTCAGAGAGGGCGAGTGTTGCCAAGTATCCTGAGAAGACAGGGATGAGGGGACAAACACAGAGTGTGTTCAGAGAATGGAAATGCAGTGAAAGGTTCATACATTCCTGTTCATATGTTTCATCTGACTCATGTCTTACAGTTTAGAAATAATTTTGATAGTCTAATTTTATAATTAGGAGAGAGATTATCTCTATTTTACAGATGAGGAAACTGAGGCCCAGAGAGGGACAGTAACTTGCTAAGATCACACAACAAGTGGAAAAAGCACAAGAACCCAGGCTTTCAGACTCAAATCCTGTGTTCTCTTTTCACCCCCCTTGAGTTTCATCTTCCCTACTGCCAAGGGTAGGGAAGCTGTCTGGGAGAGAAGGTTGGAATAGGACCCCAGGTCCAGACTGAGCAGAGATTTGAATGTGGGGCTGAAGGTAGGGGAGCTCAGAAGGCTCCTGGGTGGACCGGAGTGTTGGGGGATCATTAGAGTTAGGGAGATCATTCCAGTGTAGAGGCATCATCTTCCCTATCTTCCTGGGCAGGACTGATAGGGAGGGAGGCCCAAGGGGAGGTTGGGGCAATAGTCTGGTCCTGGACTGTGAAATCACAACCTGATGCAGGGAAGGAAGACCCAGAAGACCAGGCAGGAACGAAAAGGGCTGGCTCCAAATTATTAAGAGCCTACAGGAGCCTTTGTGTTCTGCTGAGGATCACAGGGAATGTTCTACATCTGAGAATCTGATACATCTTAGAATGAGATTCATCAAAAGCCATTACAATAAAAGTGTTGGTACTTAAACATGGCTTAGCTTTATTTCACTGATTTGGAGTATAGAACACCTACTCATAATAAGCAGATTCTTATAGGCTTCAAAATAAAATAAGAATCCCTAAGGTTAAAAAAAAAGTCAAAGACGTAAATGTAAATGGCAGTTTCATTGGTAAATCCTGACTGGGGAATTTCTCCTAAGCAAAAAGTTATTGATGTGCATAAAGATTTAGCTAATAGTGTTGCTTGTATTATGAAAACATGGGAAATAACCTAACTGTCCTACAATAGGGGATAATTGGGTAAATTTTTATTTATCCTTATGAAAGAATAATATACACCCATTACAAATGATATTGCATAAGTACATTTCATGACATGGAAAGATGCTCATTATGTTTACATATACATGTGAATTGATACCTGTATCTGTGCATTAAAATTAAGCTTTTGTTTTAAAGCACTTTTTACAGTCTCCTGTTGTCTTTACAGGGTCACTGTGGTCAACTTATCAGGCCACAAGGATGCAAACTTCCTTTCCCTAATCTCATCCTGAATTTTCCAGTGGGTTTTTCAGGTTCTCAGGGGCAGGACAAGCATCTATTTGCTGTACCAAGAAAGGATTCCACAACTCAGGAGTCACTTGTTTTCTCTTATTCTTGCTCAGAAGGTCTTGGTCTCGTGTAGCAAGTCCCCACTCCCATTTGTCACTTAAAGTACCCCAAACCCTATCCTTCCATTCCAGAGTGTCAGTGCCCTCCATTTTGCCTAACGCTCAGCTAGGCTCTTTCCTCAGTTTCTCCTACCTACTTTCCTCTCCTAGCTCCTGCCCCACCCCTATCTAGGAGACAGTTCTGCCCATTCCTGCTGGTATCCTGGGAACCAGGTTTGGCATTGGTCACAGCACTCAGATTCCAATGAACCAGAATGAGATTAACTCATGCATTTCCTCTATGGGAGGGAGGTAGTAGAGAGACTGACAGGTCGAATTTTGCATCAATGTGTCTATAGCCTGCAAAAGGGGTGCTGCCCTGGAGAGAGAGCTGGGGTGAAGGAAATGACATTCCTGGGAGAGAAACTTACTTCTGAGTCAGCAGCTTTAGGGAGACAAAGGAAGGAGCCTCCTGGGCCAGAGTTTTGGATGGAAAATGAACACCCAGCCAAGTCTCTAGGACTTTAAGTTGGGGAGCGGGGACTACTTGTGAGCAAGAGTTAAGTAGGGGCCCTTACCAAGAAGCATGGGACCTGGGCTCCCCAACACTTTGACTAGACTCAGCGTTGACCAGCCCTGAGGGAATTCCTCCATGCTACCCAGAAGCTCTCTGGGCCAAGCCCTGGGGACCCAGAGATGACACCAATGCTTCCATTAAGGAACTCCCATACAAGGGCCATAGCAAAGCTCTGGAGGCGACCCGAGGCATGAGTGCTAGGAGGGATCAGAGCTACCCCACCCCCACCCTCACTGAACCGTCTGGTCTGGTCTTCTTTGAACCTCTTCTCCTCCGGTTCCCTAAGGCCAGCCAGGGGGAGTTCCAGGGAGGCAGACCAAAAAGGGGCGTGGTGTCATCCTGGTCACTATTAGACCCTGGAACAGCGACCTTGAAAACTACTCAGCGTCTGTTGCCCAAGTGGAACATAGTGCTTTACAATCTCTTCCCATCACCGCAAACCATCAAGGTAGGGCTACTGTATTTTATGGTTGAAAACCTGAGGTCCCGAGTCCCTTGGGGGCTGTGCCAGCAACGGCCAAGTTTGGATTTCCCCTTGTCCACCAGTCCCAGGCAGCACACGGGGCAGTACGCTTTCTGCCTCCTTAACTTCCCCAGGGCAGGTGAGTGACCTGGAGGGAGGGGGCCGTCCCTAAAAACGGGTAGTGCTAGGGCTGAAATCCTCCCTTCTTGATACCCCACTGGCGAGCTTGAGGAGCCAGGCTGCCAGTCGGGAGATTCGGCCCGGTGTTCCCTCTGGAGAGGGCGGCAAGTGCCCAGGCGATACCCTCACCTGCTTTCGGGAGATAGGCCCCCGCCCCCGCCCCGCCAGGAGGGTGAAAAGGAGCCAGCCCGCTGGGAGAAGCCAGAGTGAGGGGAGAGGCTGGGGCCGGGGACGCTGGGCTGTCCAGGGCAGCCCTCCTCCGGACAAGCCGGAGCGGGGGTGCAGTGGGAGTGCGCGGGGCGGGCCCGCGGTGGCCCCGGGGCGGTGGCGCCGGGCCGGAGAGGGTGGGGCGGAGCAGCCGCCCTGTACTTCCCCTTCTCCTCCGCTAGCTCTACAACAGCCTGATTTCTCCGAAATGACGGCGCACAGCCGGCCAATGGGCGCCCGCGCGGCCGTCCGGGGGCGGGGCCGGCCGGGGCTGGGGAATCCCGCTAAGTGTTTAGACTGTTCCGCGGCGCCGCTGCCCTGGCAGAGCGCGCCACTCCTTCCGCTAGGCAGGACGTGCACTCGAGCACCGCCGAGCCGAGGCCACCCGCAGCTGTGCTCAGTCCACGCCGGCCGTGCCCGAGGGCCTCGAGACCCCAGCAGCCTCTGCCTTCTTCCCTTTTCCACCCGGAGTCGCGCGGCACGGCAGCCCCCGCGCCGCCGGGACCCTCGAGCGCCGCCGCCAGATCGCTGCTGCAGCAGAGGTGAGTCCGCCTTTGCGGCGCGGGGGATTGGCGGCGTCGAACAAAAGGCGCGCGGGGCACCAGGAAGTGGGGGCTCGAAAGCCCCAGGCTGGAGACTCGCTGGCGCGCGGCGTTGCCCGGGCCCCCGCGCGGGCTCCGGCGGGCGCCGTAGGAGCTGCGAGCGGCGGCGCGGGGAGGGCGGGCCGCGGCGTGGACCGCCCACCCGGACCAGGCTGCCGGCGCCCGGCAGCTTTCGCAGATCTGCGTGCGCGAAGCCGCCGGGGGCCTGTAGGTGGCCCGCTACGTTCGTCCCGCGCATCCACACGCCTTGCAGGGGACCGAGTGTCCGCCCACGCGTGAGTGCCCAGTGCTCCCGGCTTTCGGCGGTCCCAGCTCCGCGCCCAGACACCTTGGACTCCCTGTGCTGGTGGCAAGGGCTGGCTTACTGCCCAGGTGGCTGGAGGGAGTCGTGACCTACGGAGATTGCAGGAAGAGGCGCCACAGGTGTTCCTTGGGCCACTTCTCCTGAGGAGGGGAAACCGGGCCGGAAGGGTTAGCGTCCTGGCCTCAGCGTTGTGGGCGCGGGAGCGGGAGGGGACTGTCCAGGGTTACGGCTAGCCGTTTGCTAGCTAGTAGTGACCACTCAAGTCAAGGGAATTTCTTCTTGGCAGCAAGCAAAAGAAGTCCTTCCCTTCCCAAAGGATTTGAATTTTGAGCAAAAAGTTCTGGAATTAGGATTTCTGTGCATTTTGTCTCTTTTCCTGCACATGAATTCTGAAGCCATCAACTTGCATGCTTGTCTCCTCCAGAGACTGGCTGGGGGAGCTGAAGGAAGGGGCAGAAGCATTTTTGCCTAAGATGCTGAAAAAATTTGGAGAGCAGATTTAATCCAGCGCAGCTACCCTCCCCGCTGAGTGTAGTACCTAGTAGCTGACTCAGGGGAGGGGAGGGTAACTAAGTGACCTCGGGTGGAGCAGGTCAGTGTCCAAGTATTGTTCAACAGATCCCAGACTGGAGCCTTCTGTCTTCTCTTTACAGCCAACATGCCCATCACTCGGATGCGCATGAGACCCTGGCTAGAGATGCAGATTAATTCCAACCAAATCCCGGGGCTCATCTGGATTAATAAAGTGAGTGTAACTCTTTGGGTTTTCCTGCCACTGTTTTAACCCATGTACTTCCGGAGGCACCAAAGCTTCAGATGCAGCTCAAAAAGGGAAGTGATAAGGGGACAGGCAGATGTTTTTCCCAGTGGGTCCTGCATGCAGGGAGTGTGCAAGGCCCAGTCTGGGCCTCACTTGCACGACTCCTGTCTTCTTTCCTTCCTGAGGTAGGGCACTCCCTGAAGGCACTTCCAGTTTCCAGCAGCGCGACTTTCCCATCATCTGCAGAGCTGGAGTTCTGATCTCCTCTGAGGGAAACCCTTACAAACATACACAGCACCCTGCAGGGCTCCAATCGAACACAGAGAAGACTGCGAAGTGGGCACCGCTGGGCAGAAAGGTGGCTGGCTTAGCAGAGGACAAACGAATTAATCTTGTACCAGTCACTGTGGCCCAAGAAGCCTATAGCTGGTGCACCTGGGGCAACATAGACCCTATAGACTTGGTAGCAATGATAGTATTCATAATAATAACTAATGCCTAGTTATTATAGTATGTGCCTGGCAGCTGCTAAGTATGTTACTTACATTGTGTCATTTAATCCTCGAAATAGTCCTGTGGGGTACTTCCTATTAAAGTCATCATTTTCAGATAAGGAAACAGAGACACTGAGAGGTAGATCATAAGATCACACAAAAAGTGATGAAGCCAAGATTTGAATAGTCTGACTCAAGTCCATGCTGCTAGTCACCAGTGAAAATCACAGTAAGACCTTAGACTTCATATTTGTCACTGTGTCCCTACACATCCTCTGGTTTTTATCCTCAAAATTTTGTTGGATATGTTTTCTCATCTCAGAGAAGACAAAACTGAGGGGCAAAGAGATACAGTGACAATGCCAGGGTCACAACAGTGTTCATCATCCAAATCTAGCCCAGAGCTCCCTCAGTGATAGGACCAGGACCCCCTGTGTAGGAGCCTGTGGTCCCAGGTGTCCTGAGGAGTCCTTTCTAATGGAAGAAGTTCTTACTTCCATGTTGGTGCTTACAAGCCAGAGAGAAACATCCCAGAGCTTCAAAACCAGGGCTTCAAAACCAGGGAAGGTGCCCTCTGTGGGTCCTAGCACAACTGTAACAGGCAGAGGGAGGTCTTTGTGAGCTAATAGTACTGTAGCTCAGAACTAGGAATTCCTCCTGAGAGCTCCAGAATGGTCTGTTTAAGCCAGTCTCAAGATAGGTCAGTCCACGCCAGATGTCAGGGGGAAAAGGGGAAGTCAGCCTTTTCTCAGACCTGTCTGGCTGGGCAGGCCTGGGTCTCAGATTCAGCCCCAAAGTCTGTGGTCTCTGAGCTGACACAGCCTTGTGTTTATGTGTATGTTGTTCAGGAGGAGATGATCTTCCAGATCCCATGGAAGCATGCCGCCAAGCATGGCTGGGACATCAACAAGGATGCCTGTTTGTTCCGGAGCTGGGCCATTCACACAGGTGTGTACCTGGGACTCAGGCCTAGGAAGGCCAGGGTAGAGACAAGGGGAGGCACTAACGTTAACACAGAGGCTCTTCACTGGGGTGCCTGAGTTCACTGAGACAGCATGCAGAATTACTGGGAAGAGGGGCTGGTGGCAGACCTGTGGTTCTAGAGAAGAGAGTCCAACATTTCAGCAGATTCTCAAAGGGATTTGTAAAGCCAAGATCTTAGAAAGTGTGTCACTTCAGGGAGTTTGTAGCTAGATCAAAGTTCTCCCTGCAAAAGCCTCTGTGAAAAGCAGGTGTAAGCCAGGGCACTGAAAGAGACCCAGGCCTGCCTTTGCCTTCCTGTTGCCCAAGGCCCTTGGTCTAAGGCTTATGTGGTTGGTGGCCTCCTTTATCCTTGAGGGATGGAGCTCTAGGCCTATCTCAGAACAGTCAGCCCACCTGTTAGTAACCGTTCTCTGCTACCTGATCTGTGCCCACTCCCATGTTTGGAAATATCAGGTAAGCCCCAGCCCCTGCCCTCTGGCTGTTGATAGCCCAAGGAGGAAGACTGGGCATGGTCTAGGACATAGACAGTACACTTTTGGGATATGAGAACTCTAGTACGTCCGGCTGGGCCCTTCACTGAGGCCTGCTGGATGTGTTTAAGCCAAGCCTGGGCATTTGAGAAGGCCCAGGGCCTAGGACCCCTGGAGTGTCACCGGGAGTACCTGCTGGTTTGACCACTGTGGCTCTCTAGTAGCATGAGAGCTCAGGGATACCCTTGCCTTCTTCCTCCAGGCAGGGGCAGCTGATGATCCCTTGGGCCTGACGATCCTCTTTTTTTCTCCTGCCCTCTAGGCCGATACAAAGCAGGGGAAAAGGAGCCAGATCCCAAGACATGGAAGGCCAACTTTCGCTGTGCCATGAACTCCCTGCCAGATATTGAGGAGGTGAAGGACCAGAGCAGGAACAAGGGCAGCTCAGCTGTGCGGGTGTACCGGATGCTTCCACCGCTCAACAAGAACCAGAGAAAAGGTATCCAAAGACTCTGGGTCCTCGGGAAGCCCTCAGGGAAGGAGGGTGGAAGAAGGTCAACTGGGGCTGGTGAGCGTGTACTAAGCCTGACAGCCTGTCTGCCCCACAGAAAGAAAGTCGAAGTCCAGCCGAGATGCTAAGAGCAAGGCCAAGAGGAAGGTGAGTGTAGTCCTAAGCAGCCAGGCCTTTGGCCAACCTGTGGGTCAGGGTGAGCAGTGGAAGAAATGCTAAAGTGGGCCTGGGCCTAAGCTGCTTTCTCCCTCGACAGTTATGTGGGGATTCCAGCCCTGATACCTTCTCTGATGGACTCAGCAGCTCCACTCTACCTGATGACCACAGCAGCTATACAACTCCGGGCTACATCCAGGACTTGGAGGTGGAGCGGGCCCTGACTCCAGGTGAGCTGGTCCAGGTCTGGCAGGGGACCCCACAGATCAGTGGGATAGCTCTTTCTCTTGGGTCCTGGAGGCATGGTGCTGGCAGATGGTGGCCTGTTAGTGCAGGCTGCAGGGTGGGGGGCGCGGATGTCTTGCAAACTAAAAAAGCACACAGCCTTGACCCATGGCTTCTGCTGTCCCCCAGCACTGTCGCCGCATGGTGTCAGCAGCACTCTCCCCGACTGGCACATCCCAGTGGAAGTTGTGCCGGACAGCACCAGTGATCTGTACAACTTCCAGGTGTCACCCATGCCCTCCACCTCTGAAGGTTGGTGCTCCTGGGGCCTGGCCTGCCTGCTTGACTATCTGGGTCCTGAGCAGGGCTTCCTGAGGGAGAAAAGATGCTCAGAACTCCACCTGGTGCTAAGCTGATTGAGCCGGGCATTGCCCACTCTTAGCCCCTGTGGGGGGAGGCAAGCAATGGGGACACTAGGAAGGCAGTTCAGAGTGGGCTGCAGTGCAGTGGGGGCTGGTGAGAGGCGGGAAGGGGGCCAGGGGCTGCATTTTGGGGTGCTTGCTCTCCTTCCTCCTCTGCAGCCCAGCATCTGAGGGTGAGGAAGGAAGTGGGGTGGGGGTGGGAAGAGGCGTGGCTTCAGGGTTTGAGAGGCTGAGTCACCAGACTAGTGTCATGTTCTGGAATCTGTGTGTGTGTGTCTGTGTGTGTCAGTGTCAGAGAGAGACAGGGAATCTCCATGGCAGACAGGTCCACTGGGAGGTAGGGGGTGTGTGTGTGTCAGAGAGAGACAGAAAGGGCAGGGGGATCTGGTGTGCTGGAACTAGAACTGTAGGGTGAGTGTGGCTGACTGGCAGCCAACGTCTCTGCTTTCTCCATCCACAGCTGCAACAGATGAGGATGAGGAAGGGAAATTACCTGAGGACATCATGAAGGTAAAGCTCCTTCCTATCTGGACACTGTTGAAGTGGCCATTTCTCAGTGAGGAGAGAGAACCAGTGGAGCTTCCAAATCAGAGTATGGACAGCTGCTATTGTCACCTGGCTGCTTGTATCATCCCACAAGTGCCACCTTCATGTGGCTTGACTGATGGGAAAGTCACCATGGGTAGGGAAGGCAGGTGGGAGGCCTGGCTTCCAACAGGACATCCTGAAGCAAGCCTTGGGGCATCAGACAGCTCTGTGAGTCAGGCACTATCAGCGAAGGGTCCCTGGCCTGCATCCTCCCTCCCAACATGCCGCAGCCCTGCTAGTTCGGGAAATGCACATCAGGTTTCAGTTTGGGAAGTGCACATCAGGTTTCAATAATCAGTCTTTAGGATCTGTAATATGATGGCTTTAAAGAAAAATTTAGCAAATTATCCTCCAGGTATTTTTTCTGCTTTAGTTTTAAAAGTGAATATAAAAGGTCAGGCGTGGTGGCTCATGCCTGTAATCCCAGCACTTTGGGAGGCTGAGGTGGGTGGATCACCGGAGGTCAGGAGTTGGAGACCAGCCTGGCCAACATGGTGAAATCCCGTCTCTACTAAAAATACAAAAATTATTTACAGCATGCAGTATTAGAAAAAAAAAATTATCCAGACGTAGTGGCAGGTGCCTGTAATCCCAGCTATTCGAGAGGCTGAGGCAGGAGAATTGTTTGAACGTGGGAGGTGGAGGTTGCAGTGAGCTAATATCTCACCATTGCACTCTAGCCTGAGCAACAAGAGCGAGACTCCATCTCAAAAAGAAAAAAAAAAGTGAATATAAAAAAGTTTTTGCAGCTGGGCACAGTGGCTCATGCTTGTAATCCCAGCACTTTGGGAGGCTGAGGCAGGTGGATCACCTGAGGTCAGGAGTTCAAGACCAGTCTGACTAACATGGTGAAAACCTGTCTTTACTATAAAGTGCAAAAATTAGCCAGGCCTGGTGGTGTGCACCTGTAATCTTAGCTACTCAGGAGGCTGAGGCAGGAAAATCGCTTGAACCTGGGAGGTAGAGGTTGCAGTGAGCTGATTATGCCATTGCACTCCTGCCTGGGCAACAAGAGTGAAACTCTGTCTCAAAAAAAAAAAAAGTTTGCAGTAGTTGTACCCCAGCTTTGTTCCATCAGCCCAGAAAATTGAGACATGGGCATAGTTCCTTATCTCTAGCTTTTCTAGTCATCTTTTCTTGACTTGTTATGATAACCTTTGTTTTAAGCCACATTCCCTGTTGCTATGTCCTTACACAGTTGAGAGGGAAGTCTTGGAGATACTGTGCCAGAGAGTGGCCATGGGAGGGGTGGGAAAATGAATTGAGGCCCAGTGACAACAATGTGTTTCTTCCTCCTCCCTCCCGGGCCCTGTCCTGACTGCAGTGCATGTCTGCATCCCATCTGAGAAGGTGAAATGGCCAAGGGTGTGATCCTGGCTGAGAGGAGCTAGCTCATTGAGGGCAGGGCCACAGGATGAGTCTGCACTGGAAGGGAGTTGATGGCTTCTTCTCTTCTGTTCCCAGCTCTTGGAGCAGTCAGAGTGGCAGCCGACAAACGTGGATGGGAAGGGGTACCTACTCAATGAACCTGGAGTCCAGCCCACCTCTGTCTATGGAGACTTTAGCTGCAAGGAGGAGCCAGAAGTTGACAGCCCAGGGGGTAAGAAGGCCCTGGATCCTTATGGCTTCTTATAGGAGGGAGAACCAGGTAGGGATGGGGAAGGCTTGGGGGCAGGGACAGGGAGCAGTGTGGTAAAGCAACTGGGGTGCTGACACATTGTGAATTAGCTGCTGCTGCCATGCCTTAAGGTGTGCCTGAAGCTGAATGGATGTTTGCTCCTATGGTGTGAAGAGCAGAGGCCATGTCTGTGGCCTAGGGGAAAGCACACCTTATGCCCCCATCCCCTGCCCTCATACAACCTTCTTCACATCTTCTAGGTGATATTGGGCTGAGTCTACAGCGTGTCTTCACAGATCTGAAGAACATGGATACCACCTGGCTGGACAGCCTGTTTACTCCAGTCCGGTTGCCCTCCATCCAGGCTATTCCCTGTGCACCGTAACGGGGCTCCTGGACCCCTGTTACTCCCCTAGGCAAGCAGGTCCTGGCATCATGGTGGATATGGTGCAGAGAAGCTGGACTTCCGTGGGCCTCTCAACAGCCAAGTGTGACCCCACTGCCAAGTGGGGATGTGCCCTCCCTCCTTGGGTCAGTGGCCTCTCAGGACCTGGGCCGGCCAGCGTCTGAGTTTGTCCTGCGGAGTAAAGCTGGCCCTGCCTCCTGGGAAGATGAGGTTCTGAGACTGGCATGTCAGGTCGGGGACTTGGACAGGAGTCAGTGTCTGGCTTTTTCCTCTGAGCCCAGCTGCCTGGGGAGGGTCTTGCTGTCACTGGCTGGCCCCTAGGGGAATAGACCAGTGACCCCAGAAAAGTACCAATCCCAGGGCTGGCTCTGCACTAAGAGATAGTTGCACTAAGTAAATCTCGTTCCCAAAGAACTACCCCCTTTTCAGCTGAGCCCTGGGGACTGTTCCAATGCCAGTGAAATGTGAAGGAAAGTGGAGTCCTTTGGGGCGGTGTTCCTCAGCCTCAGAGGAGCTCTACACTGCTCCCTGCTTTGGCCGAGGGGCTTGGGAAAAAACTTGGCACTTTTTCTTGTGGATCTTGCCACATTTCTCATCAGAGGTGTACACTAACGTTTCCCCCGAGCTCTTGGCCTTTGCATTTATTTATACAGTGCCTTGCTCGGCGCCCACCACCCCCTCAAGCCCCAGCAGCCCTCAGCAGGCCCAGGGAGGGAAGTGTGTGAGTGCCTTGGTATGACTTAAAATTGGAAATGTCATCTAACACATAAGGACGTGTGTAAATATGTACATTTGTCTTTTTATAAAAAGTAAATTGTTCATTGGGGTGTGGCCTTTTATTTAGAAATTTAATTTGAAGATGATTTTACTTTTTATGTTAACAGTCTGATGGACTCATTATTGGCGTCTCGCCTGAGCCTGACTTTTGGGTGAACAGGGACATGTATCTATTATCTATTATAAAATCCTTTTGGCTTGGCAAGATGTCTCACGCCTGTAATCCCAGCACTTTGGGAGGCCGAGATGGGTGGATCACCTGTTCAAGACCAGCCTGGCCAACATGGTGAAGCCCCTTCCCTACTAAAAATATAAAAATTAGCAGGGCATGGTCACGGGTGCCTGTAATCCCAGCTACTAGGGAGGCTGAGGCATGAGAATCGCTTGAACCCGGGAGGTATAGGTTGCAGTGAGCCAAAGACTGTGCTGTTGCACTCCAGCCTGGACAACAAGAGTGAAACTCCGTCTCAAAAAAAAAAAAAAATCCTTTCATTTGGCCAGGCACGGTAGCTCACGCCTGTAATCCCAGCACTTTGGGAGGCTGAGGTGGGCGGATCACCTGAGGTCAGCAGTTTGAGACCAGCCTGGCCAACATAGTGAAACCCTGTCTCTACTAAAAGTACAAAAATTAGCCAGCCTGGTCCCAGCTATTCAGGAGGCTGAGGCACAAGAATCACTTGAACCTGGGAGGTGGAGGTTGCATTGAGCTGAGACCGTGCCACTGCACTCTAGCCTGGACAACAAAATTGAGACATTGTCTAAAAAAATATCCTTTTGTTTATGTTCACATAGACGGCAGAAGAAGGGGACAGTCATGTCACAGGAAAATGCTCATGTAAACATAGTCACCTGTCCTTGACTTTACAGCCATGGCTGTCAGTGGATTCTGGGCTCCTGGGGCCTAAGGAGTGTTACTTTTGGGGGAATGTGCCATAGGTGATGTGTCCTGCTAACATGCAGATGCTGCTCCAAAAAGTTAGTTGATGATGTGACACAGTCACAGACAGAACAGTCACCAGCCCCAGAAAGGTCTCCACAGCGGCCGTGCTGGGCAGCACTTGCCGTTCTAGTTTCTAGAGTAATGGAAATGCTCTCTCTGTACTGGTCAATACAGTAGGCACTGGCACTAGCCATGTGTGCCAACTAAGCACCTGACATGTAGCCAGTGCAATGAGGGATTGAACTTTTAATGTCATTTAATAAACTATGTAAATAGTCACATGTGGTCAGTGGTTGCCATATTGAACAGTACAGGTAGATACTGGACTAGAGGCAGATCTGAGGGAGAGGGTTTGAGTAGCTGGAGGACACCGGGGATATGGGCTTGGGGCTATTTACCTGCCATTTCGAGTAGTTTGCTATTTTAATAGCCAACAATAACTACTGGTGCTGAATACCAGACCTGCAGTGTAGTATGAGAGAGGTCCCTGTACATGTGTTAGGCAAACTGACCTTACATGAAGCAGGATTCTTTCCTCTGTGTCTTTTCAGGATTCTGCATGGCTGATGCACACAATCTCTAGGCAGGGCTATATTTGATCAGAACAGTATTTCTGAAGACCATAGTTTGGGAACCCCTGACATATGACAATGCCCCTTTCAGATAAGCCCAAGTCACAGGAACGTCTGAGGATGGAAGGTCTGGATATGTGTTTTCCCTGTCTGCCTCTTCAGTGTCTGGCCATGGGGCATAAACACTACCCAGCAGTAGATAGGCTGGCCAAGAGAAGCCAGCCTGCATCACCAGCATCATCTAGGGAATGGAATCATGGCAGTCCTATGTTGCTCAGGAAACAAAAGCCCTATGGACACATCTTCCACATTCTCAGTCCCAGAAACCATATGGACTGTGACCTTACTCACAAGGCGCAGCCCTCTGGAAGAGTGTGGGCCCTTGAAAAGGGAATATTGAGAAAATGATAAGAAAACTACAAAATGGGCAGAGGTCAGTCTGACACATTGAGTCTCGGTCAAGCTCGGGAAGTATTGGTCCCTGAATATTCTATATGTGGATGCCTGACAGGCCCTGCTTGTCAGAAGCTCCCCTTGGGCTGAGCACGGTGGCTCACACCTGTCATCTTGGCACTTTGGGAGGCCAAGGCGGGTGGATTGTCTGAGCTCAGGAGTTTGAGACAAGGCTGGGCAACATGGTAAAACCCCATCTCTACTAAAATACAAAAAACTAACCAGGCGTGGTGGTGCACACCTGTAATTCCAGCTACTAGGGAGGCTGAGACAGGAGAATTGCTTCAACCCAGGAGGTAGAGGTTGCAGTGAGTCAAGATTGCACCACTGCACTCCAGCCTGGGCGGGAGAGTGAGACTCTGTCTCAAAAAAAAAAAGAAGCTCCACTTGGTTTTCTCAAGAATAGCTTCACCTGGTAACAGAGGGATAGACAGGATGGCCTTTTCCAGCTCCTTCAGGGATCAACCCTTTTTAAGAAGATTTGGATTGAGGTGGCTAGCCTCCTGTGGCTTCCAACTGGGGTCTCCTAGTGGGTGATGGCAGGTGGTAGTGTGGAGCAAGGTAGAGTGGACTGATGGGAGGAAAGAGCCACCACCCAGAACAAGCAGTGGCTCTGACTTCTCTTTGTCCTGTCCTTCAATCTAATTCCTGATGGAAGGCAGGCAGTGGGTATGGGAAGTGTTAGGCAGCTGTTGAAATCTCTCAAGTTCTAAAAGCAAAGTCCATTGCTTGTAAATTACCAAAACATGAGAGGAATTATGTCCATCAGCTTCCAATATCCACAACCAAGATGGAGTCCTGAACTTCCCCATCCCCTCTGATCCCTGGAGTCCTAAATGATTGGTAGCAACTCCTTGGAATGTCTAGGGAGGGACCTCAAAACTTTCCCCAGCCTGGAGTAGTGTGGAATAGAGCCACACCTTTCAGGATGGAGAGCTGTCTCATCACATCCTACCAAGACCTCAGCCTTTTCCTAGCAAAAGAAACTAAGTAAGGTCTGACAGCTCACCTAAAGGTGATAGCAGCTGACACTACCAAGTCATTAGCCAAACACTGCCTGAAACAGCACAGTATCAGGAAGATCTGAGCCAAGTTTGTGCTTAATAAACAGATCATTCTAAGGACCTGACAATGCTTCTTGGGTCATTCTCAAGAGTTTCAGTGTAAGCACTAATGGTGGAAGTTCTAGGTTGAGGGAGCTAGGAGGTTGTTGAAAGATCTGTTTTGTTGGGGTTGTGATGATACCATTGTCATCAAGGATCACTTTCCACTGGGGTAAACTGACAAAGTGGTGCTCAGCCACACAGCTAGATTTCCTATGTTGGGCCAAGTTTACAGACATTCGAGGGCATTTGTGGTTAGTCATGGGTTTCCTTGCCTTAACTCCAAAGGTGTCACTTTCATTGGGCTGGTTTATTCATTCAGCTCACTTGGCAACAGAAAGAAAGCTAGAAGCTAATATGCAAACCACCCCTTCTTGGTGTATCAGCTTTCAACATCTTTCAGTGCACTGTATGCAGGGTGTTGTGACCATCACAACTCCGACGGTAAGAGCTTTCTCTGATTTTTCTGGAAGTCTCCAGTGGGGCCTGCCGAAAGAGGGAATTGAAATCCTGGGGCATCCTTGGGAGATGGAGTTCTTTTCTCTAGGAGTGATGCCTCCTGGTTGGTGGGGCTGGAAGCAACCAAGCTGTCATTCTCTGTGACTATTTGGTCTTTCACACTGTGCACAGATCCAAAAATCTGCCCAAGTATAACTTGGAGGGAAAAGGGAGTAGAGATGTCCTCCAGGCATCACCCAGGGCTAATACAGTGACCCTACAGGAAGCTTTCATCTCTGTCAGATGTCATGCTATTCCTTAACTTGGGCACAACTAGTCCTCTAATTCATCAGAACTCAGCACTAACCTTTCCCCAGTTCTGCCAGCTGTTACAGAGGAAGGAGGCCTGGGATGGGAGAAGGGGTGAGATGGTGCCCTCTTTTTCCAAGGGTGAACGTACTTGGCAGGGTAGAGCTTGGTTTTATCATCTGGAGCTCCCTTGTGGAGCCAAGTCTAACTCAGCAGAAGGGTACAGCTGGCTGGTCACTTGGTTTTCCTAGCTTCAGGCAGCTCTCAAGAGACTCATTTATGCTGGTTTTCTAGGGGTGAGGAGTTACAGAAACCCATCTCTGCAGGCTCAGTGGTAAGACACAGGCCTGCAGAGTCTGTGCTGAGTGAAACTTCAACTGGGGAGATACTGGAGGCTATGGAGCAAGGACATGGTGACTGAATGAAAGAGGAGAGGCGGACATCCAGCCCGCCATTCCTCACCCAAGGAGATGATAATGAGCAGAATTGGAAAAGACCTTAAAGTCTGGCTAGATAACGGCAACACAGGCCTCGAGTGCTCACTTTGTGCTGGGTGCTATGCCGAGCACCCCATGTGCACCCTGTGACTGGCACCCCACCATGGCCCTTGTTCGCAGACCAGGAAACTAACTCTCACCACCTAATCAGTATGGAGCCTTGGTTCCAACACCTACCTGTGACCAGAATCCAGGCTGGCTCCACATCAGGCTGCCCGAGAGAAAAAAACTGAGGCCTGCACAAGAAGCTGGGGAGAACTAGCAAGGGTCAGGGCCCCAGCGTCCTAAGCCAAGCAAGCACTTGTGGACACTGAGGGAAGGTGGCAAAAGCTACAGCTGCTGTGCTGCCCTTGCCTTCAGCTCCCCTCCCTTCCCCCCAACACACACATCCTCCGACACCCCAGGCAACATGGCTCTGCTACTATAGGCCCCAGGGCCCCAACGGGGTAGGGTTTGGCTTGGTCCTCCAGGGAAGCGATGCCCCACCTATGCCTTGGAGGCCACCTGCAGTTTCGAAGGGTGGGGCCCCAGGGGGTTGGGACATAGAAAGGATTGTAACTTGACCTCAGTGCAGGGGGCAGCTTGGTCACACCAGCCTGTTTGGAGCAAACAGGGGACTCTGGCCTGCTAGGCCTTATCTCAGCTCCCAGGATCAAAGAGGACTTTTCAGCCATGTTTCTAACTGAGCAAGACAACCTAGTTTCCTGTTCCCCTGCTTTAAATCAGACCCTCTGTTGGGTCCTGGGGTTCCTCAGAGGTCTGGACTCTGGGTGGCTGACTGTGAGACTCAGGACCACTCAATGACACATCCTCACTCCCAGCCACCAGGCTGGGGTCAGACCCTGTGGCTCTGGTGGGCCTAATTCCTGGTTTCTTGATCCCTGAGAACACCTGGCACCTCTCGCAGCTGGCCAGTTGCTGCCTTACATCAGGCAGGCACTGGGATTCACCTGCAGGCTTTCTTTAGGGAAGGCCCTCCCCTGACCTCCTGTGCCAGTCCAGAGGGGAAGCCTGGGTGAGGCCCTTGCATCCATTTCAGGCCAAATGGCTTGGATTGGCTGGGTCCCCTCCTGTTTCTACCCTCCTTCTTTCCTTCAAAGCAACAGGGTTGTGGGGGTGTCCAGTTCTGCTACCACCTCTCCCTCATATTGTCAATCTGGAATTTGTCCAGAATTGGGGCCCAAGTAGTGAATTCTTACACAGAAAAAACAAACCAAAACAAAACACCCACACAACTCAGCTACACCTTTGCTCAGAGAGGCCAAGGGATATACCCAGGATCTCAGATCAGGAGGGAGGCCCCAGGGGAGGCATGGTGGGGATTGGCGACCATCATGTGCTTCTCTGGTTTCTTGAAGAAAGCTGATTTTGTGTAACAAGGGAGGCATATGGACATGGAGTTGGTGTATGGGGATGTGGGTTTGAGAGAGAAGGAACCACTAGGCCAGAATTACAAGAAGTCCTGTCATGTCGGCCATACCAGGGCACTGGTAGGGACTGGGGTGGTGGCTGATGACCTGATTGTGGAGGCAGAGGAGGGCTGTTTCTGCTGGGGACCCAGCGCTCCCTTCCAAGTGCTCCTGCTTGGCTTGTTGGGATGGGGAGAGGAGCTGGAGTTGGGATGGGTCACAGCCTGGCATTCCCGTATGTGGTGGGGGTGGGGTGGGGCAGGGCAGAAAGGAGGACCTGAAGGGGTGTTGAACTTTCTGAGACTTGGAACAGCCTGGTGAGTGTTCATCACCACTCTTCTGTCATAGATGGCCAGCAGATGTAGAGACCATCTACCCCCAAGCTTGTGGGGCCTGCCTCAGGTCACTGAAGAGGACCCCATTTCTGATCTCTTGCCATCCTAAGACATGTGCAATGGAGCCCTGGGGCCCTCCCTTCTCTGAACTGTGACGGCCCTCACAGGCAAAGCCTCACCATCTAGAGCCTGTCCCTTCCTGTCTGCCAGTCCCCATGGGGTCTGCAGGGTACCCAATCTCGCCAACCAGATTGGAAGCTCCCCAGGGGCAAGCAGCTCATCTCTTCCATATTCTCACAGTGCTCAGCCATGACTGGCACTTCAGAGCATCTCCTGTTGATCAGCAGAGATGTAGTTAGCATCTCTCTATAGTAGCATTTTCTGAGTCCCTCCCTGGGGGAACCAAGCTAGACTCTGGGGTCCAGGGGAGCAAGCAGGCTGAGAGGCAGAAAGGGAACAGAGGAGTAACCAACCCTGCCCCTGCAGTAGAGCCCTGGGCAGAACAGGCCATCACCAACCAGCAGCCAAGGTCAAAGGCCCCAGAACAAGAGCCAGTGTGTGTACAACATGCAGCATGACTGCTCGTCACCTTCAGCAGGACTGGAGATAGAAGGCTGAGTCATTAACAACTTTCTTTTATTAAAAATGTACATAAGTAAAAGGAACATGGTTTAATTGCATAAAGAGTAAGAAATACAGATGAGTAAATAAAACCACATATTAAAGCCACCTGCCATATACCACCCAGAAGTAACCAGGCTGTTGAATTTTTAGAGACTGGGTGCAAATACATTTTTTCTCTGCCTTATGCATATATCTGGGAGCTCTGCCATACGTAGACACAGATGTGGTGTCCACAGGCAATGCCTCTGCTGGGAATGCTGCAAGCAGGAGTCTATACTTTCCTGGTACTGGCTGGGGGCCCTTCCTTAGCGCACAAGTCTCTCTAGCATCAAGGAGTCCAAAGGGCCAGCTGTGCAGGCTGCAGAGGTGATCTAGAGTAGATTAGGAGGTGCAAAAGGGCTTGGAGATAGGCTGACCAACTGTCCCAGTTTCCTTAGGACTGAGGCGTTTCCCAGGATTTGGGACTTTCAGTGCTAAAGCTGGGAAAGTCTCAGGCAAACCAGGGCCAGTTGGTCACCCTCCTGAGGGCCAAAGGCTTTGTCCAGGCTTTCCTGCTCTGTGCTCCCCATTGGCCCTCCTGGTGGGGTTCTGGATCCCCCATGCTCACACCAAGCAGCCCAGGGACAGAGGCGTGGCTGGGGCCTTGCCTCCCCTGGAAGCCCCCAAGGTTCCTGCCTGAGGCCTAGGGAAGGACAGGGGAAAGGGAATAAATGAAGGGAGACAGTCGGTCATCACCCAAGAAAAGGGCCAAGTGAACTATGGCCTTTAAGGGCAGCTAGAGATGCACAGGTGAAGGGCTCCACTACTTGGCTGGCCACTCCTCCAGTCCTGGAGCTGAGTGTGTGGTCCTCAGGGGCCCTGGACCCCCGAGAAGTGCAGGGTGTCTGGATGAGAAGGTCTCAGCTCCCTGGGCTCACAGCCCTGGTGCCCAGGCCTTACCTTCCCTCTCCTCCATGTGCACACCCCCTGGCATTTCCTGCCCAGCATCTCTCTACCTAAGACTGGGAGCAGAGGAGGAAGGAAGAGGAGTCCAGGACAGACTGAGCTGAAAGAGGAGCAGGTGGGTAGGAAGGGACCAGGGCAGAAAGGACCTTAGTGGCAGGAACATCCTGTCTGTGGTCTGGCCCAGCCTGCTGTCTATGCCTGAGGATGGGGGCCCTTGGAAAACTCAGAAGAGAGGCTAGGTGTGGAAGACAGAATATTGGTCCACAGTGGAATAAAGATGTCCACGTCCTAAAGCCTGGACCTATGAATATGTTGCTACATGACAAAGAGGAATTAAAGCTGCAGACAGAATTAAGGTTGCTAACCAGCTCACTTTCAAATAGAGATTACCCTGGGTTATTGGTGTGGGTCCAGTGTAATCACAAGGGTGTTTTGTTTTTTTTTTTAATTTTGAGACAAACTCTCACGCTGTCACCCTTCCTGGAGTGCAATGGTGTGATCTCAGATCACTGCCACCTCTGCCTCCCAGGTTCAAGCAATTCTCCTACCTCAGCCTCCCAAATAGCTGAGACTACAGGCATGCATCACCATTCCTGGCTAATTTTTGTATTTTTAGTAGAAATGGGGTTTCACCGTGTTGGCCAGGATGGTCTTGATCTCCTGACCTCGTGATCCGCCCCCTTGGCCTCCCAAAGTGCTGGGATTACAGACATAAACCACCATGCCCAGCCTAATCACAAGGGTTCTTAAATGAAGAAGGAGGCAGAAGGGTCAGAACCAGAGCGATTGCATCATGTGAAAGACCTGACCAGCCAGTGCTGACTTTGAAAGTGGAGGAAGGGGCCCGCAGGCCAAGGAATGCAGGCAGCCTCTAAAAGCTGGAAAGTGGAAAGAAGGAAAGTGATTCTCTAATAGAAACCCCAGGAAGGAATGCAGCTGTGTTGACACCTTTAGTTTAGCCCAGTGAGACCTGTTTTGGACTTCTGATTACAGAACTATAAGAAAAGAAATCGGGGCCGGGTGCAGTGGCTCACACTTATAATCCTATCACTTTGGGAGGCTGAGGCAGGCAGATTGCTTGAGCCCAGAAGTTCAGGACAAGCCGGGACAACACAGTAAGATCCTGTCTCTATAAAATGTACAAAAAATTAGCCAGTGTGGTGGCACATGCCTTTAGTACTGACAACTTGGGAGGCTGAGGTAGGAGGATGGTCTGAGCCTGGGAGGCAGAGGTTGCAGTGCATCAAATTTGCACCACTGTACTCTAGCCTGAGTGACAGAGTAAGATCCCATCTCGAAAAAAAAAAAGTGTTGTTTTAAGCCCCTAAGTTTAAGATAATTTGTTAGAGCAGCAATAGGAAACTGATCCACTGGGAAACCATCTGGGGGATGCAGCCGCCCAAAATTCCTGTGCCTGGGTTAGACTCAGCACCACAAGGCTTTCCAGCCTCTCTGTGAAAGACTCCATTCCCACTAGGAAAAGCTCAGACTCTAGAGCCCTGGGCAGGGAATGGGCCTCCATGGCATGGGGAGGTCAAGAAGGATGCCCCCCAGGACAATGCCTCTGCTGCAGGAAGCAGCTGCTCTTCTGAACACCCTCCCCACACCTCAGTGAGCTGAGGTGCTGGCTCTGAGTGGTCCTGGAGGGGCTTCCCTGAGGTCAGGCCACCTAGGACAGCTAGTCAGAGGCTACAGAGCTTGGCTTAAGACTCCCAGGGTGGAGTTGCATGTCCCCTCCACACATCCATAATACTCATAACACTCTCAGTCCTTGGCGTTACTAAGGGCACTAAGTTTAGCTCTGGAAAAGCTAGGACAACCAGAAAAAAAGTTTACAGGAAAAAAAAAAGTTACTGTGGCTGGGCACGATGGCTCATGCCTGTAATCCCAGCACTTTGGGAGGCCGAGACAGGCAGATCACCTGAGGTCAGGATTTCGAGACTAGTCTGACCAACATGGAGAAACCCTGTCTCTACTAAAAATACAAAATTAGCCAGGCGTGGTGGCGCATGCCAGTAATCCCAACTACTCAGGAGGCTGAGGCAGGTGGAGTTTGCGTTGAGCCGAGCTTGTGCCATTGCGCTCCAGCCTGGGCAACAAGAGTGAAACTTCATCTCAAAAAAAAAAGAAAAAAGTTACTGGATGCCAGCCAGATCTGCATAAAGTCCCTGCTCTGCCACTTACTAGCTGTATGGCATCAAATAAGCCACTAGACCTTTTATAGCCTCAGTTTCTTCATCTGTAAAATGGGTATAACATCATTTGTCTTAACTGCCTCACAGGGTGTCTAAGTCTCAGGTGAGATAACGCATGAGAAAATGTTGTGCTGCACAGCTTGAGATGCAAACAGTAACGATCACAACCCTACATGCCTTTTGATGGGGTGGGTGATCACAGCATCCTGTGTTAGGGAGGGGAGGGTGAGCACAGACGCTTCAAACTCTGTCTCACTCATAGGCGGGAGGGTGTAGCCTGGCCAGGGAAGAGAAGTCAGCCACTGCCACCACCCTTCAGCTCACACCGGATGTGTGACAGAGCCAACGTGCAGCCCCACAGGATGTCCTCCAACCACTGCAGATGGTGGGACTTTGCTTTTTTTTTTTTAAGAAAAAGGTTTTCTAGAGTTTCCTCTATATTAAAAACAGTCGCTCCTTCTCATAAAGCATAATTTTACAGGGAAAAAGGGGGAAGTGAAACTATACACAACACAATTCAAATCTAATCTAATATATAATGTTTTGTGGAATACAGATGGAGGGGATACATCACAATACTAAAGGTGATTATGAGTGATGGGATTACAGGTGATTATACTTTCTTTATATTTCTATAGTTTAAAAATGCTCCATGATGACCTATAATTACTTTTACTTATTTATTTATTTTTTGAGACAGGGTCTCACCCTGTTGCCCAGGCTGGAGTGCAGTGGTGCAATCTCAGCTCACTGCAGCCTTGACCTCACAGGTTCAAGTGATCCTCCCACCTTAGCCTCCTGAGTAGCTGGGACTACAGGTGCACGCCACCACACCCAGCTTATTTTTTGTAGAGACAAGATTTCGCCATGTTGTTCACACTGGTCCCGAACTCCTGAGCTCAAGTGATCCTCCTGCCTTGGCCTCCCAAAGTACTGGGATTATAGGCATGAGCCACCTTGACTGGGCTATAATTGCTTTTATAATCAGAAAAAATATATATAAATAAATAAGAAAAGTACCAGGAACTTTCTTTAGTGGAGCCACAAACTAGGCTCAAGGAATCATTTGAGCTGGGCTCTGCAAGGGCGGGAGTCTTGGCCTGGGCCCTGGTCCTTGCTTTGTGACTCCGGAGACTCACTACTTTCCCTCCCTGGCCTTTGTTTGCCTGGTGAGACAAGATGCTGCACAAGATGATCCCTAGGATCCTTTGCAGCTTAAGAAGTAAAGTGTTTACCTTGGTCTTATCCATCCCAGCTCTGTGCCCAGCTTCCAGCGGCTCCTCTGTGCCTGGAGAGAAGGGCAAGCACTTTATTCCTGCCTTGAGGTTGCTTACCACTTCCCTTACCAGCCTCGCTCCTTCCAGACCTGCCCTGGGAGTCCCTGCATCACAGTCTGCACTTATCAGAGCCCTGCCCTTCCTTGAACAAGCCTGGCCAAATCGTGTCAGCCTGCTGGCCTGCAGTGACCCTTGGTTCCCCCTACGTCGTACATAACGATTGCTATAACTTATTGACATTGACTTCAGGTCACACAGCAAAAGTGCTCTCATTTAAATGTTAGGCCACCAGAGGATCCATAGACTAAAACGTGAACAGTATCCCCTGGAGTTGTGGAGTGTGGTGACCCTATTTGATCCTCTTGTGCCACTGATATCTATATATATATCTATATCTCTATCTATATAGATATAGATATATAGATCCTCTTGTGCCACTGATATAGATATCTATATAGATATCTATATAGATATATATATCAATATAAAATACTGAGTTTTGTTTTTTTTTTCAAGACAGAGTCTTGCTCTGTCGCCCAGGCTGGAGTGCAGTGGTGTGATCTTGGCTCACTGCAACCTCCACCTCCCAGGTTCAAGCAATTCTCCTGCCTCAGCCTCCTGAGTAGTTGGGATTATAGGCTCCTGCCACCACACCTGGCTAACTTTTGCATTTTTAGTAGAGATGGGGTTTCACCATGTTGGCCAGGCTGGTCTCGAACTCCCGACCTCGTGATCTACCTGCCTTAGCCTCCCAAGGTGCTGGGATTACAGGCATTAGCCACTGCACCCGGCCACTGAGGGATATATTATTAACTCAATTTCACTGATAACTGAGGCTCAGAGAGGTCAAGTAACTCGCCCATGGTCACATAGTGGGTCCATGGCAGAGCTGGGAGGTGATCCCTAGTCAGTTCCCTCCAAGTCCAGGATTTTCTCACTCCCACAGTGGTGTCTCCCTTAATGACTCTCACATTCCAGCATCTGAGGGCAGGAAGGGTATGTTCTGAGTTGAACACACAGAGAGCACTCAATGACGACTGGTGGTGAAGATGTTAATCATGAGTTCAATCAAGGTTTATCATTCAATCAACAAGTCTTCCTAGTGTGTCTGGGAGCTCCGGGGGCCAGGGACAGGTCTATTCTAGTTCAGCGCTGCATTCTGGCACTTGGCAGTTTCTGGCACATAGCCCATCCTCATTAAATGACATGAATGATTGTCCATTCAAATAACGAAACAATAAATAAATAATACTAGCTAACAGGTATGGAGTGCCTGCCACAAGCCAGCCACCTCAGGGAGTTTCCAGTACAGTTGAGGAGAAACATAACACTATTGACAAGGGCTACAATGCAGAGTTTTAGACCAAAACAGTGTCTATGTAAAAAGTGTCTACTAAAGAAAGAAAAATGATTATCAGAAACCCTGATCCTTCCCACAGTGCTGGAGGCCATGCCAGCCACTGTCGCCATTACAACTTGCAAATACTGACTGCTGAAGCACATAAACCTGAATTTCCCATCTATATCCATGGTTCTGCCTGTACAGATCACATCTGGATACTACTGTTGCCTCTCCAGACTGGATAACCTCTGCTGAGGGCCAGAAGATGATGAGATGGAAATTGGTCATGTTTAGCTTGGAGAAGAGAAAGGAAGACTGTCTTTAACACCTGACAGGTTGCTCTTCCCAAGAGGGGCCAGTGGGCAACAGCCCCAGGCACCCCTGAGGAAGCCTGCTCCAGCTGGCAGGGCTGACTGGCAAGGGACCAGTCCCTTCTCTGGAGAAGCAGTGACCCAGTGGACTGCCTCTCCGGCAGGATCCTATAGAGACTTTACTCTGTACAGCGTATGATCCACACACTTGCTCACTTGACATTTATTTTAACAACTGTCACCCAGACACAAGGTCTGTATCAGTAGAGAACGTCAGTCCCCTGGGAGAGAGTCAGGAAAGCCTCCTCCTGAGCCTTGGACTCCTCCTTACTGTGCATCCTGTAGGCTCCTGTCTCAGCCTCTGCAGAAGACTATTTTCTTCCTTGTATTCTGCAGGGACTAGACATATGGCAGATAATCAACAAATACAGGCCTCCCTCAAGAGGGGATCCTGGGATAAAAGCCCCAGCTGAATCAGTGCTGTACAGGGGCCAGGTGTGGCTGGGTCCCAGGCAGGGTCATTTGCAGGGGTCCCTCTGCCCCTTCAAGTCCTGCCAGACAGGCCTTGGCCATGGTTTCTTCCTGCCCCTGTTCCCCTAACCACAGTTGATCTTCCCTGGCTGTTATGACATGTCAAAGAATGTCCTGCAATCCTAAATTCCATAATGATCTTTATCTTCTGTTTCCTTGAGGCTCCTCAATCTGCAGTAACAGCTGTGGTTCAGCAAGCAGTGTGGCTCTGGAGTGCTGTTCTGAAACAGGGCCGGCGTGGAGCAGAGATCAGTCTGCTGCCCTGTCCATTCTGTGCTGCTCAGGGCTAGAGAAGATTCATGTGTGTATACTTTTTAAAAACTGTGAAACAATATGCAAAAAAACACACAGAACATATGTTCAGTTTAACAAATAATCATATAGCAAAACTCTATAAAACCACTGCTGGTCTGCAGTGACCCCTGCTTCCCCCTAAGTCGTGCATAACAATAGCTACAACTTATTGACCATGAACTTCAGGTCACACAGCACATGTTCTCATTTAATCTTAGGCCACCAGAGGCTGCACAGACTAAAATGTGAACAGCGTCCCCTGGAGTTGTGGAGTATAGTGACCCTATTGGATCTTCTCACACCACTGAGGGATACACTGTTTCCTGTAGAGATGTCCAGCAGAGGCACTGTCCTGGGGGCATCCTTCTTGACGCCCCCATGCCGTGGAGGCCCATTCCCTGCCCAGGGCTCTAGAGTCTGAGCTTCTCCAAGAGGGAATGGAGTCTTTTGCAGAGGGGCTGTAGCCTTGTGAGGCTGAATCTAACCATGTGCAGGGATTTTGGGCGCCTGCATCCCCCAGATGGTTTCCCAATGGATCAGTTTCCTGTTGCTGCTCTAACAAGTTATCGTAAGCTTAGGCGGTTAAAAGAACACCAATTTCTTATTGTTCCGTAGGTCAGAAGTCCAAAACAGGTCTCACTGGGCTAAACTGAAGGTGTCAGCAGAGCTGCATTCCTTCCTGGGGCCTCTAGTAGAGAATCCCTTTCCTTCCTTCCCCTTTCCAGCTTTTAGAGGCTGCCTGCATTCCTTGGCCTGTGGCCCCTTCTTCCACCTTCAAAGCCTGCACTGGCTGGTCAGGTCTTTCACATATTGCAATCTCTCTGGTTCTGACCCTTCCACCTCCCTCTTCTCCATTTAAGAATGCTTATGATTACATTGGGCCCACCCAATAATCCAGGGTAATCTCCCACATTTAAGAGATAAAACAATACTAGCACCCCCAAAGCACCCCTGTGTTCCCCTGCTAATCACAACCCCAACCCTCCCTCGTGCATGAGTAAATAGACATGTGTAATAATTCTGTACTTTTTGTAGTGTGACCTCCTCTGCATGTATCCTTAACAATACAGTTCAGTTTTGCCAGCTGTTAGATTTTTGCTAAAAGGAATTATACTGTATGCATTCTTTTGTAGGTTTTACTCATTATGTTGATGAGTCATTCATTATTACAATATTATTATCCAATATGAGAATATTACAGTTGTTGCAAGTCACTGTAGTTCATTTCACTCCAGGAACACTGCACAATTTATTTGTACTCTATACTGTGGATGGTCATTTAGACTCTTCCTGGTGCTGTGTAGATATTCTGGTGCACATGGATAAGAGTGTGGTTAGAGTAGATTCTGAGGAGTGGGACTCTAGGGTTATAGGGCATATATATATATAAATGTTTTCATCCTTTTAAAAATTTTTGTATTATTTATTTTTTTAAAGACTAGTCAAGTGCAGTAGTAAGAAGGGTGAAAAGAGCAGAACAAGGAGTTCAATCTGTAACTGACTGTGAAGTCAATTGAGATAATTCACTACCTTCACTCAAGCTATGTTTTCATCTTTACCAGATCACTTATATACTTTTTTTTTCTTTACTTATATACTTTTTAATCCTGAAAGTGTTTCTCAGTGAAACAGTGGTATCATACCCCATTGTCTGGGTAGAAGAAATGGGGTATGTCTGCCCTTACAGTGTGACCTTCCCCCCTTCTGTCTTCAGAACCCTGTCCCCTCCATCACAGACAGCCCTGTGCCCTCTGGAACCCACAGGCTGGCCCCTTAGTAGCCTCCCTACCTTGCCGTTGGGTGGGGGTGGGAGGAGGTCAAGAAAGAGGAAGTGAAAACCAAATACAAGGGCTACAGAGAAGTCCAGTCCACAAACCTCAATGTTTCAGGAGCACACACTGTGGGAGAGGAATGTGCAAGCTGCTTATGGAGCATGCCTTGGAGGTGCCAAGGCCACTGGTGCAATGGTGTGCTTCTGAACACACTCCATTGCATGGAGTCACTCACTCCATGCAATGTTCACTCCAACCCTGTGAGGTACATACTGCCAACCCCATGTCACAGAATGAAGACACTGAGCTGCACGGCCATTGAGTGTCTGGCAATACAGTGCAATGGTTAATAGCATGGGATCTGGGCCTGTTTAAATTGGGTTTAAATTCTGACTTCCCCACTTATTACTGGTGCAGTCACCTGGGCCATTACCTGACTTCCTTTGGCGTCAGTTTCTACACCTGTAAAATGGGGCTAATTGTCTCACAGGGTTGTTGAGAGAGGTAAAAGACATAATGTGGAGAAGGAGCTTAGCCAAATGCCTGGCCCAAGGGAGGATCCAGTGGAACTAAAATGAGCAGAAATAAAATGAAATGATGACCACTGTAGAGTCCAAGGTTGACAGGGAGCAGTATGGAGGTTGTCCTGGCAAGCTGGGACCAGGCCACCAAGCCAAAGGTGCTGGTCTGGTTCTGTGTGAAGATGGAACACTGGCCAGGTAGACTCTGAAACGTGGGCACCTGGGCAGTCCTCCCACCGACCTTGTCCACCTTTGTCAGGAGCTCTCTACCTATCTGTGGCTGCTTCCAAGGGCAGTGATTTCTGACAGCGGCAGCTGGACCTCGGCACATGCAGAAGGTTTCAGCTCAGCATCAGTGCTGGCCTTCAGGAGGCTGCATTGGCAGGCAGCAGCAGTGGCAGCCAATGGGCAGCAAAGCTTGTTGCTAAGGTCACTGTGAGCCTTATTTGGCGATATGGGGCTGACCCTTCATTCACCTCTGAGAACCCTGGGAAACGCCAACCACAGATGTGAAATATGAACATCTGAAAACCACAACTGCATTTCCTTTGAGAAAAGATTCAGCTCTCCTCCTCTCCAGCCTGCCTCCCTCCGCTGGATGCCTTTTGTACAGTGGCTCACTACTGCAAGAAACAAGAGCCTAGGTTATAAGAAGAGTCTGCTACAAACTAGTCCTGGACAGGCCTGGACAGGGAGAGGGCAGGGGCTGCTGCACAGGCGGCTCCAGGACCCAGCAAGGACCTCCAAGGCTTCTGTTCACACCCAGCAGCTGCCAACCCCTGCCCAAGCCTCCCCCTACATAGCCGGAGGGCCTGTTCCTGGCCCCACTTCCTGTAGCCTTGGGAAGCCAGCTAGTGTGAGGAAGGTACGTGGCACTCGTGGAGGAAGTGGGCCTGTGCTGGGGCTCTCGCCATCTGCACCAGCCACACTGCTTCGGTGCAGTGTGGAGCTCAAACAGTTGGTGGTTTCAGTTTTTTACCTCCCTTTGGTGCATCTTCCAACTTAACATTAAATAAATAAAACTATTGCTCCACCCCAGACAAATGTGGGAGGGAAGTTGTGCCTTCAATATTTCCCAAATAATACCCACTGCTTCCTCTCATGCATATAACCCCTTTCGTGCTCACATCTGCCATCTCATTAGATCCTTGCAATCCCGGCAAAGGTAATGACTGAGCTCACATCATATGTCAGGGACATAAATGAATTCACACAATTCACTGTAATTGTTGCCATTTTACAGAAGAGAAAATGAGACAAAGAGAAATTCAGTAATTGGCTCAAGGTCATCACAGAACTGGGATTTTCTCCCAGATGGCAGAGTTCCTAAGTGTGCCCTATTCTTTTCTGCTACATTGCCTCTGTGGCACATACACAAGGAGTCCCATTCACCGATGAGAAAGCAAGGCAGAGGTGAAAGGGTGGTGTGGGGCCTAGGGTCAGGGTTGCTTCCTCAGTCTATATCTCCTCCCAGAGGATGGTCCACCAATATCCTTCATCTGCCCTCCCCACTTTAAAAACCACTGTCATGCCCCTAGCACCAGCTTGTCTCCTCCTGACCCACAGGATGAATGTGGCTTTTCCTTTTAGGGGTGGTCCATGGAGCTCAGTGCCCTGCCTATTTGGAAGAGGCTGTGAAGACCATCTTTGTAGGTAAGGGGGCAAAGCCAGGGCTAGGGAGAGCGTGCCACATGGGACACCTCCTCCCACCACCTCCCCACTGCCTGCACACTCTGGGGACAGTCAAAGCATTCCTCAGGCTGGCGGTAGGAGCTGCAGGCGGAAGAGCTGGGGCATCTGTCCACAGAATCCTCCTGTGAAGTTGCTCAGAGAGGATGGGATGCAGTCCAGACTCCGGCGAGCCTAGTGCACACCCCTCTCTGGAGCACTGTCCTTCTCTTGGGCTCTTCAGGCCTGCCCTTACTCACGCACACATGTCTTTTGTGTGTACTTCCTGCATGCCAGGCACACCCAGGCACTGGGGACACACAGTGAACAACACAGACCAGATCCATGCCTCACAGAGTTTACTTTCCTGAGGGAGGCAGACATTAGGTAAATAATCACACTGATCTCTGAAAAACATAGCTGCTATGAGAGGGTGTAACTTCAGGGGTCTTAACCTACAAAGGAGTGTGTGGGATAAGGGGTTAGGGCAGCCATTCCCAAGGAAGAGACATTTCAGGTAAGGAGAAGAATGGAGTGGAGTCGGCAGTGGGGGCCAGTTCTCGGTTCTCGCCCATTGCCCTCCTTCCCCACACTCCAGTTGCTCCAGGAAATCTGCTGGTTCCATGAAAGCTTCTTTGCTGGTGTTTTCCAAGCTGCTCCAAAGCGATGTCTTTGCCAGCTGTGGCTTTCAGTGTTTGTGCCTGGGTGACCACAGCCGGTATGAAATGGCCCAGATTAACTGAGAGCCAGGGCCCCTCCTAAAGTACCTCTGAAAAGAGTTTTTTGGCATAAGCATGACATTAGCTTTTCCTAGAGAGGTAACCCGCCAGGGCTGACAGCAAGCGGGCCAGCTTTAGAGGAAGCAAGTGCAGTGCTGGGGCCCCTCCATGCCAAGCTGCAGACCAGACACCTTCACTGCCTTCACCCAACATGCTCCCTCACTCACACCCCTGCTTCTTTCTCCCTGGGGGACTCTCCTTGTGGAAAAAAAACCCCAACACTAGGGGGTGCAAGAGAAACTGGAAAACGAAACTGTGATTTCCAGTTTCCTTTTCCAATTTCAATTTAGAAGCAGCTCTGCCAGCTTTCCACTGCCTGTGCCTCAGGGCACCACAGAGGAGCTGAAGGGCAGGAAAAAGTGTTCCAGCCAGCAAGCACCCTGTTCCCTGGGCGCCCTCAGAGGGCAGGCACTGGACTGGTAGAACCCACTGAACAGGGAGTTGTTGCAATGCAGACTCCTGGCTCTCCAGGCTCTGAGGCCATAGGTTTGGGCCCTTTGGTGATTGTGATGCAGCCTATGGACCTCACTATGGCAGTCACGGCCCTAGAAACCATCGGAACAGCCAGAGCACACCTGAGGCACGACCTCATCCCTCTCCAAGCCACTTCCTGCCACAAATGCTCGGGAAGTGCTGCTTCTCTGTGCCGCAACCCTTGCCCTCCTCCACCTGGTGTTGGAGGCATCTTAGACACTCTCTGGGACCTGAGGTCTGTAGGAAGCCCACGCTGTGGTCTTCACACAAGGGTCTCTCTTTCCCACACTCCAGATTTCCTTTTAAGCTGCTAATTGTAACAGGCATTCATAGAAACAGAACAAGAAAGAGAAATTCTATTAAAGGCCCTTATGTGCTTTTGGTCTGTCTGTTGTTCCATTTATTTGCAATTTATAGCCTAATCCAAGAAGATTTAAGGACAATTAAATCTTTCTTTCCCCTCAGTATGTGTGTGTGTGTGTGTGCACATGTAAGAGTGTGTGGGGGTTGGGTCTTCCAGTGTACCTTTGCCCTGGTTTGACCTTGTAGGGAGCAGGTGGGCAGGTCTCCAGGCCTGCCAGATGTAGACCTTTCCTAATATCTACAGCAAATTTGTTCTTTGGTGTTTCTAGTTTTTGATCAATCATTAATCAAAGTTGCAATAAAAAGATAATCTTCTCAAGACTGGGCTGTAAAGGTTCTGGCTGCAAACTTTAAAAAAAAAAACCCTTCTGTAGAGGCCTCACAGCCAAGAGAAAAGGGCCATGTGTCTGTGACTGGATTTGGAGGTAAATGAAGGCACTGTCCATCTCTAATTGGTGTGCATGAACATGAACTTCAGTCACCTGAGTGGCCATGGCCTCTTTCTTCACCTCTCCCTGCCAATGGAGCTAGCAGTGCCCTGGCTGCCAGGCCAGGTGGCAAAACTGGGGAAGGAGGCTGTAGTTGGGCCCAAATATGGGCGCCCGGGGGCACCTCCACAGGGTGTGACAGCTGCAGCATGCTCTGGGGCCAGGCATGTGGCAGTGGAGGCAGGACAGCTCCCAGGATCACAGAGCCCCCATAGTGGAGGGAGCCACTATTGGACGATTCAGCTTATTCCTGCTGACTTGCTGCTGTACAGAGCAGAAGGGGTGCCTGAGACAAACAAGAGACACACTTCTCCCAGGAGAAATAAAGCAAGCAGCTGTCCCTCCCCTGGGCCCAGCAGGGGTCAGAGGCTGTGGGGCCTTCACTCCTTCCCTCTCAGTGGAGAGGGCGGATCTGCTCTTGGGAGCATGAGGGCACAGCCTCCTGACAAGCTGGAGGAGCAGGATCTAAGAGCTAGAATCAGCAGAGGAATGTGAGGCCCAGCATCAGGTTCAAGAAGCAATAGGATCAAGGTTGGGGTTGAGGCAGGGAGCCTAAGCCTAGTGCAGCCCAGACCAACAGACTGAGGAGTCCAGAGAGCCAACATGCTTACTTGGCCGTCGCTAAGATGTGCAGTGTGTGAGAAGGGGTGAGAGGCACTCGCTTTTGTCTCCAACCCCTTCCAACATGTTATTGAGTCACAGACACCATGTTTTTAGACACATAAAAGAAATAAGTATTTTCAGAGAAGTGCAACCCTGGAGGTACAGGGGAGTGAACTGAGTCATGAGAAATCATTCAAAGCACTGACATCTGGAACATGGATAGACTTGTTCTCGATGGCGCCAAGCAGGGAAGCAGCAGAGACAAATGTGAGGGGATCTTTCTTGAAAGTCCAGTGTGGCCTCCGAAGACACACACATACATACACACACACTTTTTTTGAGAGAGAGAACGAGAATGAAAAGATAACACACTGAATTTTTTTTTTTTTGAGATGGACTCTCACTCTGTCACCCAGGCTGGAGTGCAGTGGTGCGGTCTCAGCTCACTGCAACCTCCGTCTTCTGGGTTCAAGCAATTTTCTGCCTCAGCCTCCCAAGTAGCTGAGATTAGAGGTGCCTGCCGCTACACCCAGCTAATTTTTTTGTATTTTTAGTAGAGACGGGATTTCACCATGTTGGCCAGGCTGGTCTTGAACTCCTGACCTCATGATCCACCTGCCCTGGCCTCCCAAAGTGCTGGGATTACCGGCATGAGCCACCGCGCTCAGCCTACACACTGAACTTTACAGTTGCTGTCTCTACCTGGTGACTGGAAATGCTTTTAATTTTTTTCCTCTTGCGCTTACAATATTTTCTAAAATCTCTAAAATACACCCAAATTACATTCTTGTTATGGCAAAGTAGACACAAAATGTCTGTCTATTTTAACCATTTTTAAGTGCACAGTTCCATAGTATGAAGTACATTCTCACTGCTGTACAGCCATCACCACCATCCATCTCCAGAACTTTTTCATCACCCTCAACATCAACTCGGTGTCCATTAAGCAATATCTCTCTGTTCCTCCTCCTTCCAGCCCCTGGCAACCATCCATCTACTTTCTGTATCTATGAATTTCACTATTCTAGGTACCTCATATAAGTGGGATCATGTGGCATTTGTCCCTCTGTGTCTCGCTTATTTCACTTAGCATAATGTTTTTAAGGTTTATCCATGTTATAACATGTATCAGAATTTCATTCCTTTTTAAAGCTGAATAATGTTCCATTGAATGTATACACCATATTTTGTTTATCCACTTATCTTGTTTTTGGGTTGTTTCCACCTTTCAGCTATTGTGAATAATACTGCTACAAACACTGGTGTACAAATACCACTTCGAGTCCCTGCTTTCAATTCTTTTGGTTATATTCTTAGAAGTGGAACTGCTGGATCATATGATAATTAAGTTTTTGAGGAACCACCACACTGTTTTCAGCAGTGGCTGCATGAATTTACGTTCCCACCAGCAATGCAGCAGGGTACCTATTTCTTCATGTCCTTGCCAACATTTATTTTCAGGTTGTTGTTGTTGTTGTTTTACAATAGCCATCCTAAGAGATGTGAAGTGGTATCTTTCTTATTATGGTTCTCATTTGCATTTCCCTAATCTAAATTACTTTTTAAAATCCAATCCTATCTGAAACAAACCCTTTGTTCTTTATTTCTCAGTAAAATGGACCTTGCCCCCTTTTTACCCTTCTTTGTACTTATTCTCTGCATTTTTTAACATTGTGACAAATACACATAAATTAAAACTACACCATCTTAACCATTTTCAAGTGTAGAGGTCAGTATTAAGTATATTCACATTGTTGTGCCCTAACCCAGACATAGTTTACAACGGCAAAAAGAAACAAAAGGCCATCTAAAGAAAAAAAGCCAAGAACTCTCAGATCCCAGAGATGTTCACATGCAGACTGGATCAATCTCAGCAGGGACTTTCATTCATCCTCTGAGCACCTCTGCTGGGCTGGGCTCTGTGCCAGGCAGGGAGCTTCAAGGTGAGTGTGGCCTGGACTCTGCCCTCGGGGTTCAGCCTCTGTGGGGAGCAGTTACACCCAAGGGTTGCTGTGGGCACACAGGGGCACCCTGTTTTGTGGGTACAGCCATTGGAAGGGGCATAGGTGAGGTGGCATGTCAGTTCAGGTGGGAAGGGTGAGCAGACACCACATGTGCAGAGAAGGGAATTGGCGTGTGCAGCTGGGCTGTGGCAGCACACCTCACAACTGCCATTACAGGAACATTTGTTAATCGTTTATGTCTGTTTCCTTACTTGATTATAAGCTGCATGAGAACAGGGCTGGTGGTTTTGTTCACTGCTGCATCACCACCATGCCCAGCACAGGTAGTGTAAAAGAAACACTTGCTGAATAAATGAGTGGTTGATGACTGGGAAAAAGGAGATGTCTCTTTCCAGAATCTTGGCTGTGAGAAGCAGACGGCATGGCTGTACTCCATGGGGAAGGCAGGGTGGCGGGAAGCGGAGACAGGAGCATGGCAGAAACCAGTGGAGAGGGAGAGTCTGAAGATTCCCTGGTTGAGAGAATGGAAGGGTGTAATTGCTGGGGAGAGGCCCCTTTTTTGAAAAAAACCAGGGTCCACCCTCTGTCAACTGAAGTACTGCCAGCTGCATGGCATGAGATGCATGCAGAAAGGGGAGAGGCTGGAATGCAGGCTCAGTGGAAGGAGAAGAGTATTTTTTTTTTTAAGACAGAGTCTCGCTCTGTTGCCAGGCTAGAGTACAGTGGCACGATCTTGGCTCACTGAAACCTCCACCTCCCGGGTTCAAGCGATTCTCCTGCCTCAGCCTCCCAACTAGCTGGGACTACAGGCATGTGCCACCACACCCAGCTAATTTTTTTATTTTTAGTAGAGATGGGGTTTCACCATGTTGGCCAGGATGGTCTCAATCTCTTGACCTCGTAATCTGCCTGCCTCAGCCTCCCAAAGTGCTGAGATTACAGGTGTGAGCCACCGCACCCAGCCGAGAGGAGTCTTTTTATGAGACTCAGATACCCAATGTGAAAAAGACAGAGATACCAACCGTTGTTAAGAATGGGAAACACACTGCATGGGGAACTCTCCTACACTGCTGGAGGCATGCTCTTCCTGTTATCATTTCAGGTTCAGACAGCACTCTGGTCGCTGGTTGGTGCAGGCCACGATTTGGGCCGATCAGGGGAACCCCAACATCTGCACCTGGACTATCAGAAATGAGTGCTCTATGCCCAGAGCAATTTCCAAGATGGGCCTGAATCCATGAGTCATGGCATTACACGGTGCCCAGGGTTGGCTCAGAGCCTACCAGCCTCCAAAATGTCAACTTTGCTCACATGCCACCTTGTCCCTCATCTCATGCCATGCAGCTGGCAGTACTTCAGTTGACAGAAGGTGGACCCTGCGTTTTTTCAAAAAGCATACTAGACAGGTGCTGATAAGCCAGCCCCTCCCACTGAGCTCTGGTTATAGCAGTGAACTCCACCAGGAGGTTCAGCGCCCAATGTGGCTCTGCCTGAGGGGCCTCTGTGCACACTCAGTCTAGGCACTAGCATTCCAGCCCCCAGCTGGTGGTTCGACTCCAGATTCACTGCACAGAGCCCCTTGCAACCGACATGTGCCAACATGAGCCCACATGGGGCAGCTCAGCATGACACCTGCACCGCTCAAGACTTAGGGAAGGAAACGCTGACTCCATGTGTGATCTGTATTTTTACTGCATCTTCCTTCTCAAGTAGGAAGAGGCTGTACTGAATTACCAAATGGCATTATATTTGCCGTGGGGGAGCACAGAGGAGCTCTGTCGCAGTCCCTGGGATTATGTCACAGTCCAGAGGTGGGGAGAAGATGAGCTAAGATGATGCAATGGGGATGCAATCAAGGCACGATGTCATTAGAAGCCATAGTGTGTGGTTTTATGCTCTGTGTTTCCCAGCTCAGAGAAGTGAGGGGTCAGAAGGGATGCGGTAGCGCCCTGGGACCCTGCTCTAGGACACATGCATGAGGACCCACTCGCAAACCCACAGAATTCAAGAGCTAGCCAGGCCTGTACCCATGTAGGAGAGCCCCACTGGCTGATTTCCCATCCGGACAAAGGCCACAGACAGCAGGCCTCCACTGGCCACACCCAGGTCTCCAGAACACATGTTCCACTGTCCCTGGTCTAACCACAACCCCATATGAGCTGTGTCCCATTCATGTTGGCCTAGAAACTGGTAAGTACCTGGCATGGGGCCCTCCAGTTCCTCCCCATGACTGCCTGGAGCTCTGGGGAGACCAGCAAGGGGCCATTTTTGTGGTTAGGAAATGTCTGTGGCAGCTGTGGACACCACAGGCTCTCCCTGGACCCTTCTGAAGCAGAGGTCACATTCCTAAAGATTCTTAACTGCCAGCTCCAATCTCTTGCTTCTTCCTGATAGGCTCATCTTAGTAGGGAGTGGAGATCATCTTTCCTCAGCTCCACGAAGTCCTCTTAGATCTAAAATGCTCTAAGTTTAAGGGCAACGCATGAAGAAAGGGAGCTGCAGATACTAATTTGTGGTTTTAGTTCAGTGGTTTTCCATGTTGGCTGTACAGTAGTTACCTAAGAAGCTTTTAAAAAATACTCATAGGGCCGGGCACGTTGGTTCACACCTGTAATCCCAGCACTTTGGGAAGCCAAGGTGGGCAGATCATGAGGTTAGGGGAGCAAGACCATTCTGGCCAACATGGTGAAACCCCATCTCTACTGAAAATACAAAAAATTAGCCAGGTTTGGTGGCATGCGCCTGTAGTCCCAGCTACTTGGGAGGCTGAGGCAGGAGAATCCCTTGAACCCGAGAGGTGGAGGTTGCAGTGAGCCGAGATTGTGCCACTGCACTCCAGACTGGGCAACAGAGGGAGACTCTGTCTCAAAAAAAAAAAAAAAAAATACTCATGTCCAAATGTTCCAACAGGCACTTTGCAAAGAGAAGATCTAAATGGCTAATAAACATATGAAAAGGTGCTCAGCCGTATTAGTCATCAGGGAAATGCAAATTCAAACCACACTGTGATACCACTACATATCCACTAGAATGGCTAACATGAAAAAGATAGAAAATACCAATGGTTGGCAAAGATGTGAAGCAACCAGAGCTCTCATACGTTGCTGGAGGGAGTGTAAATTGGTACAGCCACCTGGGAACATTATATGGCATAAGGTACTAAAGGTGAGCATACTCACAGCCATGCTTGCCCAGCAGTGGATATAAATGTGCTCCAAAAATACACACTAGAATGTCACAGAGTAGTCATAATAGTTCCGAACTAAAAATAGCAACTCGAATATCCAAATATCCATCGAAGTAGAATGGATAGAGAAACTGAGGAATATCCATAGTGTGGGATACTCTATAGCTAGAAGAGTGAATAAACTACAGCTATAAGTAACAACTTGAACAAATCAACTCACAATCAAAGGATGTATACTTCATGATTCCATTTACATCATATAAAGTTTGAAAACTGGCAAAACAATTCCACACCATTAGAAGCCAGAATGGATGTTAGCCTTTGGAGCCAGGTAGTAAATGGAAGGGGTGCCAGGGGTTGCTGGTGATGTTCTGTTTCATGACTTGGATGCTGGTTACTTGGGGTAAATTCATTTTGTGAAAATTCACTGAGCTTTACACTTACGGTCTGTGCTTTTTTTTTTTTTTTGCATATATGTCATCCTTCAACAAAAACTTAAAAAAATTTTGAAACCCACATCAATTCAGTCAGACTCTATTGGGTGGGAGCAAGGTCCAGGCATCAGCATTTTTTAATACCCTAGATGATTGTGATGTGCAGCCAGGATTGAAGGTCACTGGTTTAATATCTTGGGAAAAGCAAATCCATTCAAGGCCTCAAAGGGTCCTGACAAAGGCCATTTCCAGCTCAGTGGAGTGAGACTCTGGGGTGGGAGGATGTCCATCTTTTGGATGCGGGCGGGCCTCTTGCACAGGCAGAGGTATTGCAGCATGCTGCTGTAATGTGTATCTTCCTTGGCAATGTCTGTTGAAAGCTGGTTGCGTCAGTTTGTAATGGGGTGTAATGGCAACAAGGTGGGCCCAGCCCAGCCCTAGAGAAGTGGATTGCTGAGCACAGCTTCTACTGGGCCGTTTGTAGAGAGGTAGCAGCTGGGCTTCCAGGGGCTGCCACCCAGGGCAGAGGCACTGCTGAGTCTCTGACAACCTCGGCAGAGTGGGGAGAAGGCCTGACTCAGGGTGTTTATGTTTGTGGGTAATGACAGTCAGCTCTGGGCTCCAGATGATGCTTACTCCCTGGCCTCTGTATTCAGATTAGGAACTTGCAACATCTTGCTGAGGACCACATTGGGCTCAGCTCTTAAGTGCTGTGGCTGAGAATTTTCCTTCCTCTCTGTGTGGTTAGTGGCAGCTTCCCTAGCAATGGCTGACCTCTAACATACTCTGGTAAAACTACTGGCAGCTGGGACAGGCCAGGACATGGGGCTCACAGACAGATATTCCACCCACCTGGGCCCTATCAACCCTTCCAGAAATGCATGGACCATGACCTCCTGCTGTGGGTGGGGCAGTGCAGAGATAACTCAATAAGCTTCCCTTGGCCCTCCAGGACCTCCACCATCCACAGTGCATGGGGCTGAGCTGCAGGCTGGGTCTTCAGGTGGTGTTCCTGCATGTCTGCTTTGCAGCATGGTGTCTACAGAGCAAGAGTGAAAAGGAAGGGGCCTGGGGCCCCCTGTAGCTCTGCTGGGTAGGGACGCTGTGGGGCCTCACTTGGGCTTGCTTGGCTAAAGGGCACAGAGTGGCGTAGGCTGCAAGAGGACAAGCTAAGCTGTTGAAGGCTATATCACTCAAGGGTAGGCATGTAAAAAAATTCCTACAGGTACAAGAAGCATGAATAATACAGGTGGGGCATAACAGTGTCTCCCCACTGAAGCTGCAACTCTCAGCTTCACTGGCTTCAGCCTCCTCTCTGTGAAATGGGGGCAATGTCTCCCAGGCCTTTTCCTCCTGTCCAGTAGGGGTGAGGGTCCACAGGCCAGAGGGAGGCCTGGGCCCTGGGGAGTCGACCTGTGTGGCCCCTGGCTGGGACCTCAGCCCCCATGTGCCACGTCATCTCCCTTGTCTGTGAAATACCACAACAGCAACTCTTGACAGCCAGTGACACTACCCCTTCCTGTTGTCTTCTTTACGAAGCATTTATGAAATGTTTCCTTTTCATGCTTCAGGAAATGGGTGGCCAGGAGGAGTTCTTGATTTTGTTTTTTTCCCTAGAGATATAAGATAGAAGAGATATGTGTGCTTCGAAATACACAAATTTAACAAAAGTGAGGGCTGACTGGGGCCAGGAGAGGGAAGGAGGCAGAAGAATCCAGGAAATGTCCTTGCAAGCGAGTGGTGCAGGAAACTAGGCTCCAGCTGCTCCTCGGGGGTATCTGGGGGGTGTGAATTGTGACTGTGGGCAAGGCCTGGGCCTCCAGGCTCTGGTGTGTTTGTCTGTCACCCCCATAGACAGCCAAGCACATGACACTTTTGCATCATGAAGCAAAACGGACCTGGAAACATGTAAGTGGGGTGAGTCCCTCCTAAGGGACTCCTAATATCAGGCCTGGTAGAATCTAAACATCCAACTTCACCTTCCAGACACAGATTTGACCCTTCCAGCAGAGATTTGCTATCCAGGAAGCTATTTAGTCCTTTCTCCAAACAATTGATATTGTAAAGCTTGTCACGTAACTTCCTTTTTGTTTTTTGAGACAGAGTTTTGCTCTTGACGCCCAGGCTGGAGTGCAGTGGCGCAATCTCAGCTCACTGCAAACTACGCCTCCCAGGATCAAGCGATTGTCCTGCGTCAGCCTCCCGAGTAGCTGGGATTACTAGCTTGCACCACCACACTGAGCTAATTTTTGTATTTTTAGTAGAGATGGGGTTTCACCAGGTTGGTCAGGGTGGTCTTGAACTCCTGCCCTCAGGTGATCTACCCACCTCAACCTCCCAAACTGCTGGGATTACAGGTATGAGCCACCGCATCTGGCTCTGTCATGTAATTTCTGAGTCATAAATTCTCTCTCCTGGCTTCTCTTTATTTACATGCTTATTTTCCTTCTCAAATCACCCCACTAAGAAGAGAAGTCACTAATCTATTGCATTATAGTTAAAAACATGGACATGAACAAACAAACAGACAAACAAAAGCCCTTGAGAAGCCTAGAGAAATCACAAAACTCATACCCAGACTCTCGCCTGAGAGTATCTCTCAGGCTCTCAGGGCTCACTCAGGGACTATTTATTCTTGTTTTATTTTATTTTTTAAAATGTTCATACCCTCTCCACTTGAGTATCCTTGGTTTAGATGCAAATCAGACAAGGTTCCTGTATTGACCACAGTCCCAGCAGGAAACACATGCACTCTCCACTAGTAATAAGAGAGACTTAGGAAGGGACTGTTTCCAAGCGTGAGCAGGATGAAGAGAAACCCGCAAAGAAAGTGAAGCACCAAGGCAAGAGGATCATTTGAGGCCAGGAGTTCAAGACCAGCCTGGGCAACACAGCAAAACTCTGTCTCTAAAAAAAAAACTAAACTATCTGGGTGTGGTGGTATGTACCTGTAGTCTCAGCTATTCAGGAGGCTAAGGTGGGAGGATCACTTGAGCCCAGGAGTTTGAGACTGCAGTGAGCTATGGTCACACCACTGTACTCCAGCCTGGGTGATGAAGTAATATCCTATCTCTTAAAAAAAAATCAAATGGGGGCCGGGCGCGGTGGCTCATGCCTGTAATCCTAGCACTTTGAGAGGCCAAGGCGGATCACGAGGTTGGGAGCTTAAGACCAGTCTGGCCAACATAGTGAAACCCCATCTCTCTACTAAAAATACAAAAATTAGCCGGGTGTGGTGGCAAACACTTGTAGTCCCAGCTACTTGGGAGGCTGAAGCAGGAGAATCGCCTGAACCTGGGAGGTGGAGTTTGTAGTAAGCTGAGACCACACCACTGCACTCCAGTCTGGGTGAGAGAGTAAGACTATGTCTCAAAAAAAAAAAAATGTCAAATGGGGCAGGGTGCAGTGGCTCATGCCTGTAAGCCCAGCATTTTGGGAGGCCAAGGCGAGCAGATCACAAGGTCAGGAGATCGAAACCAGCCTGACCAACATGGTGAAACCCCGTCTCTACTAAAAAAGACAAATATTAGCCAGGTGTGGTGGCATGTCCCTGTAATCCCAGCTAATCAGGAGGCTGAAGTAGGAGAATCGCTTAAACCTGGGAGATGAAAGTTGCAGTGAGCTGAGATCACGCCACTGCACTCCAGCCTGGGCAATAGAGGGAGATTCTGTCTCAAAAAAAAAAAAAATCAAATGGGGCTGGGTGCAGGGGCTCATGCCTATAATCTCAGCACTTTGAGAGGCCAAAGAGGGTGGATAACTTGAGGTCAGAAGTTCAAGCCTGGCCAACGTAGTGAAACCCCATCTCTACTAAAATATGAAAAGTAGCTGGGCATGATGGCGCATTCCTGTAGTCCTAGCTACTTGGGAGGCTGAGGTATGAGAATCGCTTGAATCCGGGAGGCAGAGGTGTGAGAATCACTTGAATCCGGGAGACAGTGAGTCCAGATCGTGTCACTGCACTCCAGCTTGGGTGACAAAGCAAGACTCTGTCACAAACAAAAAATCAAATGGTATTAACTCTCAAAGGCAAAGAGAATGGTAAAGGAGACATGAGTGGCTGAAAGAGTTCTATAAACTACAGGAAGCTGGAAGGCAGGTGGAAGATACTGACATGGAGGAAGCTAGTCTCCTAAGGGCTTACAGAGGGTCATGCTGACAGGAGGCAAGCCACTTCACCCCTGGAACCCTGCAGGAGGAGCTCAGACTTGGGAAGACCAGGTGTTGTGGATGGTGGGGCTAAGGTACAGCAGCCCCACCATCCACAAGCAGGTATGTGTCCATTCCAGCAAGCATGTGTGTGTCCGCTCATCCCCCATGATTGGCACCTCCCTGGGATGCTCCAGGTAGGAGATCTGGTGACCCAAGGCTCATTGTCCCAGCTTCTGATGACAATAAATGTGTATAGCCTCTTTTAGCTGCTGACATAGCCTGACTATGGCACATCCAGAGAGAGGCCCTGTGACTCTAGTCCTGGGCCTGGCTCATCTATCTTTGGTAAACCCAGCATTTTTTTCCACGTCCTGAGTAGGAGAGGTAGGGCATCCTAGTGAATTCCCAAAAGTTATCCTAAAAGAATTAGCACCTCTCTTCTTTGGCAGCCAAGTAGGATCTACACCCAAGAGACAGGTCTCCCAAGCAAATACGGCCTGCCAGGAAAGGGAAACGGTGACCACCTAAGGGCTTCCATGCCTGGCTCTCATCCCCACCCCCACCCCACCAACAGCCTTAGTGGCCAGTGACATCAGGAGGAACGCTTCCATGCTAGTGGTGCTAGTACCTACCCATGCCAGTTCATTGAGCATTCTTAGAGGGGCATGGCTCTTCTATATAAGTGAATTTTCCAAATTATCAAATTTGACCCTATCACATTGCAGTTTTAAAATTGTACCCATTTTCAATTAATTTCTATTTTATCATATTTATCAAAATAATGCAAAATTCAAAATAGCTGGAAGAGATGATTTTGAATGTTGTCACTGCAAAGAAATGACAAATGTTTAAGGTGATAGATATGCTAATTACCCTGATTTGATCGTGGCATACTATATGTAGGTCTGGAAACATCACACTGCACTGCATAAATATGTACAATTATTACATATCCATTAAAAACAAAATAAAAAATAATGCATACACATGATTTAAATATCAGTTGTACTGAGAAGTTCATAATAAAAATCCTTCCCCACTTTTCTTAGACCCCTCTCTATAGGCTGCCTCTTTCAACCATTTATTAGTTTCCATTTCTGTTTATACTATTTTTTGATCTACCAATTTTAGGCATTTGCTGACTTCTTGTGGTAGATGAGGATTGAAGTTTCCTACAGAACCATCCCCACTTTTCCTCCTTCCATCCTCCTAATAAGAATATAACACAATTTGTGGTTAACTCAATAGTGAATGTGGAGATATTCATCACTGCTGAGTTACGTAGCATCCTTGAGTTCTGGAAGATTTTCTTACATTATTTCTTTAATAATTTTCTTCCCTCTGTTTTATCTATTGGATCATATGGATTGATGTTTTAGTTTCCATACATTTTCTCTCCTATTTTTCATCTCTTTGCCTTTTTGGTCTATTTTCTTGGGAAAAGTAGACTTCATACTCCAACCCTTCTGCTGATTTTGATTTTAATTTTGGCTTGCTTTTTTTAACATCCTAGTACTCATTCTTGTTCTGTCTGTTCTTTTTCAAAAACGTCACATTCTTTTTTATGCATATACTATCTACTATCTTCATCTTATTCCTCTTGAGAACTATTTATTTTTTATTTGTCCATTTGTCTTAATATTCTATTCTCTATTTTGTTTTTGTTTCTACTCGGAGGAGGCAGCGGCTTCTCCTTCTCCTCGTCCTCTTCCTCCTCCTTCTTCTACTTCCTCTTCCTCCTCCTCCTTCTTCCTCCTCTTCTTCTTCCTTCTTCCTGTTCTCCTTCTCTCTCTCTCTCTCTCTCTCACCCCGCCCCCCGTCTCTCCATCTCTTCTTGCTGCAGGCTTTCCTTAAATACCAAATATCTTGGTATTAATGGAGCAATAAAAAGCTGAACTAAACTCTGTGTGTGCTTGGGAAGAATTTATCAACTGGAGCTTCACTACAGGAAGCAAGCCAGTCTTTTAGTTAACAAGCCTTTAATGAGCACCTATTCTCTAGAGCTAAGTTCCTCAGCCTTGGTACTAGTGACATGTTGGGCCAAAGAATTCCTTGTGGTGAGAAGCTGTCTTGTGCATTGTAGAATGTTTCATGGCAGCAGTGACTTCTACCTACTAAATGCCAGTAGTAACCCCTCTCCCAGAGTTGTGATAACCAAAATGTCTGTAAGCATTGCCAAATGTCCCCTGGGGGACAAAGTCACCCTGTTGAGAACCACCACACTGAAGACATTCAGCTTCCCAAGAGAAGCATTCTAACTCCTAGTTCCAGTTATCGATCACTGCATAACAAACCACCCCAAAACTTAGTAGCATAAAACAACAATCATTTTGCGGGGCCACAGTCAAGGATTCAGAAAGGCACAGCTCTTCTCTGCTCTACAGTGGCTGGGATGACTGGAATGACTGGAGGTGACAGGAATGACTGGGAGTTGGAATAGCCGGAGCTGAAGGGTCCACTTATAAGATGGTTGTTCGCTTGGCAAGGAGAGCTGGAAGGCTGGGCTCAGCTGAAACTGTTGACCAGAGAGATTACACATGGTCTCTCTAGCACCGTGGTCTGGTAATTGGACCTCTTATGAGGCAGCTCAAGTCTCTGGTGTGAGTATTCTGGCCAGCAAGACGGAAGCTACATGGCTGGGTATGTCCCAACCTTGGAAGTCACATAACTCATTTCCACTGTAGTCAGAAATCCATGCAGGTTCAGGGAAGGAGACACAGACCCACCTCTCCATTGGAGAAATGTCAAAGAATCTGCAACCATCTTTTAAATTCACCATACTCTCATCCAGGGTGATATATACCTGGGGCAGGATGGGGCAAGGTAAGTGGGTAGGACGTTGAGTCCCACTCTTCAGTCTTCAGACTTTCCCCTTACCTTCCTGTTTTCATCCCTGTATTCATCTGCCCTCCCTCTAGCCTGTCTCTCTCCTGATCAGTGTATTTCTCTCCAGCTGTGTGGGGCAGGGTGCGGAGGTGAGACCTGGGGAGGATTTCATCCAGTTTCCTCCATTCATTACTCATGTCATCAGAAGCTGGGACAGATGAGCCTTGGGTTACCAGATCTCCTACCTGGAACTTCCCAGGGAGGTGCCAATCATGGGGGATGGGAGGACACACACATGCTTGCTGGGGCTCCAGCATTACTGCTGAGGTGCATCTCCTTGGCCACTAGCCCTGAGGTCTGACCTCCCCTTCTTTCTTTTCCTTCACCCACTGTTCTTCCTATTCACTTTCTTTCCCGCCTCTCCCTCAGTTCTCCAGAGCTCTGTGCAGGGACTACTTAGCAAACTTACCTGCTGAAATGCACTGGGTTTTTTTTAATCTTTAAATTTTTTTTAACTACATTATCCTTAAATAAGTAGGAGATAATTTCTTGTAGAAAAATAAGAAAATATTAAAAATCACCCATGATTCGGTCAGTCAGAAAACTCCACTGTTGGCATATGAATTTTCAGAATATTTCCAGAATGTTTCCAGGCTTATAGGATAACAGTCCGTGTCTCATCTAAGCACCCAGCTACTGAGAAATCATCACCTACTGTTCTGTCCTGAGGCCTTTAGATGTGTTAATCTCTCTTAATCCTTCCAGCTTCACAAGCTAGGTGTTATTATGCCTAATTTGCAGGCAGGAAACAAGTTTAGGGAGATCACATTACTTGCCTGAGTTCCTAAATTGGTTTAGAGACTGAGCTGGATTTCAACCCTTCAGGCTGAATCCAAAGCTACTTTCTTTGAATGTTTTATAAGATTTTTCCATTTCTTCTTTTTTAAAAAATAACATATCTAAATATCTTTCTCATCAATGAATATGTATCTTCATCATTCTGCCTAATGACATTCCCTCATATGGATGTGCCAACATGGAATAACCAATTCCTTTTTCTCAGGCTTTCGGATGTTTCCTTTTTGTAAACAACGCAGTTGATAAACAATGCAGTTATAACTATCTTTATACATAAACTTTGCACAAATATGAGTATTTTCCTAGAATAAATTCTGGAAAATGAAATTGCTTGGTCAAAGGCCAGACACATTTTTAAAAGCTGCCTCTTTCCCAACCACACATTTTCCACATCCATTTATTTGCTGAGGATCTTAACAAAATTTGGACTGAGATTTAATACACAGAATCAGAGAAGCCCTATGCTGGAAAGATCTTAGTATAGTCCTCTTGATCTAGAACTAAACCAGTCATGCTTTAAAAAAAAACAAAAAGAAAAAGCCCTAGACCCTCTGCAGCAGCCTGCTATGTCTTCAGTGGTCCAGGCAGCACTTCTGGGCAAGTGAGGGAGGGGAGACCTGGAGGGAGGGAAGGCAGGGCAGGTAGGCCATCCTGTGGTCCCACAACCAACTGGCTTGGGGGAGGCTGCCACATTTTTCCAAGCAAAACACTGTCTTCCTGGGTCTAAAGACCTCACAGCCATCACTGACTATACTGAGCTGCCTCACTGTCCCCAGGATGCTCACTCTAACCAGGAAGTCAACACAAGTCCCTTGGGCCTTCCCTTTATCCAGCTGCCAACATTTAGTGCCCTGGTCTTCCTTGGACACTTTCCAAGGCTAAGTATTGGGAAGTCCCAAACTAGACATGGTCTTATTGTTTTCTTACCTTGATGTTGTTTTCCTCCAATAGGCTACAAACTCTGGCACCTGCAAAAAACAAAGAAAGTAAATTACTGAAGCAAGGCACTGAAGGTGGGCCTTTGAACAAAGCAAGCCTAGATGGAAGTTGAAAGATGACAGCCCATTTGTGGTGAGTTCTTTGAAAGCCACTGAGGTGTGAGTTGGCAGCATGCTGAACCAGGCCAGACACGGGCACCAGCACTTCCACCCAGGGGCATTCTCCACTCAGAGGCTTTCTTTCTCATTCGAGCTGTTAATGCTCCTATACTGGCAGAAACCTCAGTGCCCTTTCCACTTCATCTCAAGGCCTTGTATAAACAGTAAGTAGTCTATTCATTTCTATGGATACGTCCAATCATCAGATATTTACTGAGCACCTACTATACGCCAGGTACCTTCCTAGGGCTCTGGGAATACAGCATTGGACAAAAAACACCTCTGCCCTCATGGAGCTTGCAGTCTACTGGGCAGAGGGGGCAGGTGGGTAGTGGTGGTGAAGAGACCAAAAACTAACATACATAAACTAAAAATATAGGAATCAGAAGTGATAAGTGCTAGGGAGAAAAAAATTAGGCAGCAGAGACAGGTAGGGAATGTTGGGGCAGGAGATGAGAAGGGGTGTCAAAATTCTAAAATGTGTGTCCAGAGAAGGCTAGACACCTGAGAAGGTAACTTATGAACAAAGTTACCTGAAAGAAGTGAGGACATGAGCCCTCAGAATTAACAGGGAAGAAGCTTCCCAGGTGGAAGAAATGGCAAGTGCAAAAGCCTGGTGGTGAGGGCCTGTCTGACGTGTTAACAGATCGGTGAGGAGGGCGGTGCAGCCAGAGTCGAGTGAGTAAGGGAGAAATAGGAAAGGGGATCAGAGAGGTGGCGAGAGGCCCCACAGTGTTCACAGCATTCAAGGGAAGTCCTTGTGTGAACTTGGGCTCTGATTCCGAGACAGGAACCACTAGAGGGTTTTGGGTTTTTTTACAGAGAAGTGACATGATGTGACTCACATTTTAACAGGATCACTCTGGATGTTGTGTTGAGAATCAACTGAGAGAAAGGTTAGAACCAGTTAGGAGGCTATGGCAGAAATTTCAGCCTGAGACAATGGTGGCTTGGACCAGAGCAGTAGCATAGAGGATTTGCTGATGGATAAGTGAGAGATTAAAAAGAATGGGATGAGAACTTGACTCGGGCAGTTTAAAAAGAAAAGAGCTGAAGCTGTGTGTGAACTAGCAGACAGAGTTGTCTGGGAGCAGCAGGAAGATTCCCAGTTTTGGCCTGAGCAACTAGGAGGATGGAATTGCCATTTTCTGAATTGAAGCCTACAGATGGAGCATGTTTTGTGGGAAGATAAGGAATGCAGTTTTGGACGCCTTTTAGATACTTAAGTGGAGAAGCCTGTAGGCAGGTGAATCTGTGATCTGGGGAGAGGTCCAGGCTGGAAATGAGTATTTGTGAGTGCTCAGCACATAGTTCTTTAAAGCTGTGACACAGGATGAGATCACCAAGAGGGTGGATGTCAATAGCGAAGCTGTCCAAGGACTGAGCAAAAGAGACTGAAAAGGACCAGCAAGTACAGTAGGAGGGAAACTTGGGAGAAAGACTTCCAAGGAGGATGGCGTAGGCCACTGTGATAGGTCAACTATTTAATAATATGAACACAGAGAACTAACCGTTGGATTTAGCATCTTGAAGTCACTGTGATCCTGGTCAGGGCTGGTTCAGTGGAATGGCTGGGATGAGAACCTGACGATAGCAGCTTCTAAAGAGGAGCTGAAGTTGGGAGCTGAGGGATGGAGTTGGCTGGTGGCAGCAAGAGGGCTAGAAAGAGAGGAGAGAGGGATCTAAGCTACATTAGTTCTACCTTCACTTTCCTTATTTATAAAATGGAAAACAGAAAGCTGGCACTTCCTCAACACCTGTACGTGGCCACTGTTATTACTAACACTGGGCCAGGTCCTCCAGGTTGCTGAGCACCACCCAGGTCTGGTCCTGCAAGCCAACTCTCCACCTGTTTCTAGATTCTCATGAAGTTATTTCCCTTTTCTCACTGCCGTGGGTAGCCTTAGAATAAATGCCCATAGCTTGGGGCTGCTGAGTTGCTTGCAAACCAAGATCTGGCTTGGGTCCTTTCTCCTGATGGGAAGTCAGGGTAAGCAAGACAGACAGGGACTCTGCTCTTGGAGAGCTTGTCTTCTGTGCAGGAGATAAATAATCACCAAGGAAATGGTTATGCAGGCAGGTAACTTCAGATCTGGACAGATGCTATGAAGACAGTAAGCTGGGGTGAAACATAGAGAGTAAGTGTGGGAGCAATCTCCTTCTGCTAGGCTGTGTGGTCAGGTGCCTCTCTGGGACATGACATTTAGGATGAGGCCTGGACAGCCATGCCCAGCTTATTCTCCTCAAGCTGGCCTTTCCTCTGCTGCTCCCAGCCTTCCCTCGTGGCTTCTACCTGCATTCCTGGAACAAGGCTGGGGCCTTGGGCCATCTGAGTGCAAGGCCAAAAGGAAACAATCCTTCTCTTCTGTTGCCAATACATACTGTGGGAACCTTTCCTCCATGATGACAAAATACATGCATTTTCACTGAAGGAAACTTAGAAATACTGAAAACAGGAGAAAATGTATAATTCTACTACCCAGAGATAACTACAATTAACTTTGGATGCATCTTTCTGGACATTTTTCTATGCATACGTATATATATAGATGTATTTTTTAAAAATGAGATCATGTACATTGTTTTATGATCTGAGTTTTGACTAAATCTGTTATAAAGCACTCTTCTCATGAAATTAATTTTATTCTACATAATGGGTTTTAATGGCTGCACAGTTTTTCATTACATGTAGATTTTTACCATATTTTATTTAATTCCTAAACATCAGCCATTTACATTGTTTCCTATGATTGTTACTATGAGCAAATGCTCTAATGAACAATCCTATCTTTTTTTCCTTGGAGAAGGGGGTTTGCCAATCTCTTGTTTCCTTGGGTTAAAAGAGGCTATCACTGCCCAGTGGCAGTGCCAAGGGTCCCATGGCAGCCTGAGGCTGAGAGCATGGGAGGGCAAGAATGAGCCCCAAATCTAAGGAGCCACTCAGACGCCTGAGGCTGATTTAGTCTTATGACGTGCCCTAGTCTTGAGTTTTCCTCCCCTGAGGGCCTAATCTGTAGGAAAACAATAGGTCTCTGCCATAAACCCAGAGAAATCCAAGGGGATTCCCCACCTCAGCAGGAAGAGGGTGTCACTCTGACCCCAGAACAGGGACCTCCTCCATCCTCCCTTGAAATCCCCTGGGGAAGCTTCTCCTGCCTCCCTCCCTGGGGAAAACATTGGTGTGTTAAGGCCTTCAGTTTCTTGTTGGGGCAGGGCTGCCTAAGCAATGCTCGGGAAACAGAGGTTCCATAGGAATAGCAGAGCCTCTCCTATCCTTGACCCAGCCTTGCTCCTAAATCCTCAGATTCCTGGCAGGGGCTGGCAGAAAGAGTCTATGTTCCCTGTAAGAGGATGTCCTGAGGGCTAGTGAATTCTGGGGGTAAGGTGGGATGCCACCAGATGAGAGTTTGAATCCCGGCTCTGACATTCCAATCTTGTGTTGGGGAAGTGATTTCACCTGTGGAATGTGAGCTCTGCAAGGAAGGAACTTAGATTTGCACCACTTAGCATTCAATAGGGGCTCTATAAATACCAGGCCAGGCCAATGCATGGTCCTTTTGGAGCATCAGTTGCTAATATATAAAATGGAGATGATGACACCTACCTCACAGATTTGTTGTGGGGACTAAATAAAACTTAATACAGTCAACATGCTAGTGTTTAATGTTTTAAGAAACATTAGAGTCCAAAGCCCTGGAGGACTACTTTCACCATGCCCCATGCTTTGCAGTTTCCTCTTGTTGGGCAGAACTAGTTTGCCTCCACTCTGCTACTACCACACCCCAGACAAACCTCTGGTGTAGTATGCAACCTATTGTGTGTATACTTGTCCAACTCCTCCATGAAGCTTCAGGGCAATTAAAGACAAGAATTTTGCCTCTCTACCATCTGTGCCTCTGAATGACACTATGAAGTAAGCAGGGGCATTATTTCCATTCTACAAATGAGAAAGTTGAGGCTTAGAAAGATTAGATGCCTTGCCCACGTCACACAGCAGGGAGTAGGAGAGTAAGACCTAAACGTGGTTCTCATTCCTAGGCCTGTGCTCTGTAAGCCAAAAGTAAAATTCCAAGGCACCCCCAACCAATCTGAATGGAGCCCTCCTCTTGGCCAAGGACATTCCAAAGTTAACCTGAAAAACTAGTTCAGGTACTAGTTGATGGGAAGGGAGAGCCAGACATGCCTCACTATACCCTCTTCCCTTTTGGAATTACTGACTCTTTAAGACTGATAAGAAACATTTACAATCCATTCTTTCTGAAGCCTGCTGCCTGGAGGCTTCATCTGCATAATAAAACCTTGGTTTCCACAGCCCCTTATCATAACCCAGACATTCCTTTCTGTTGCTTTCTGTTGATAATAACTCTTTCAATCAATTGCTAATCCGAAAATCTCTGAATCTATCTATGACTTGAAACCACCCCCATCCCCCAACCTAGTTGTCCTGCCTTTTTGGACAGAACCAATGTACATCCTACATGCATTGATTGATGGCTATGTCTAAAATGTATAAAACCAATCTGTGGCCTGACCACCTTGGGCATATGTTCTCAGAATCTCCTGAGGGCTGTCTCACAGGCCATTGGTTACTCATATTTGGCTCAGAATAAATCTCTTCAAATATTTTACAGTTTGACCAACAGTTCTATTCTAGGTGATTCTCTTGCAAAAGGGAGTTGGGGGTGAGAAGGAAGTGAACCAATTCTCATGTCCCCATGGGAGAAGGCAGGTAGAACTTTGAGAGGAAGGAGGTGCCCAGGGAGGTGGCAGGGCACTGCACTCGCTTCAGCCCCATCCGGTCTCCCTGTGGATCATCGTGCATGCCGCAGCTGTGACCATAGAAGCCTCTGGTTTGCCATAGGCTGACACAAAGGGGCCCCCAGGTTCTCTCTATTGGTGTGTAGTCCAGCCAGCAAGAGGACTGGGGATCTGCAGCCCAGAGTTGACTATCATGGCCCCAGCAGTGGGATGGTGGCTGCAGAGCACTGCTCAGGAGCTGGCCTATCTCCAGCTATGGGGCAGGAAGTCTCCCTACAAGACCACACGCATCTTAATGTACTCTGACTCCTGGACTCATGCCATCTTCCCACCTCAGCTTCCCGAATAGCTGGGAACATAGGCCCATGCCACCATGCCCGGCTAATTTCTGTATTTTTAGTAGAGACAGGGTTTCCCCGTGTTGGCCAGGCTGGTCTCAGTCTCAAAGTCCTGGCCCCAAGTGATCTGCCTGCCTTGACCTCCCAAAGTACTGGGATTACAGGAGTGAGCCACCGTGCCTGGCACAATTCGCTCATTCTTTGAATAAATGCCTGCTGAGGAGAGGATCTGCTCTACATGGCAGGGGCTGTGCTAGGCACCGGGGTTCAGACAAAGGTGCACCCTTATCCTTATCATCCAGGAGCCAGTGGAAAACGGCAAGATGGCCAGCAATTGCAATACTTTGAGTAGCACTGAGACAGAATACTTCCAACCACAGGGGGCTCCCTCATGCCCCTCCCTGTCGGGACGCACCCAAAACGTAACCTCTGTTTGAACTTCCATCACCACAGATTAATTATACCTGTTTTTGTTTGAGACAGAATCTAGCTCTGTCGCCTGGGATGGAGTGCAGTGGCACGATCATAGCCCACTGCAGCCTTAAACACCTAGACACAAGCAATCCTCTTCCTGCCTTAGCCTCCAGAGTGGCTAGGACTACAGGCATGTGCCACCATGCCTTTTTTTTTTTTTTTTTTTTTTAAAGAGACAAGGCCTTGCTATGTTGCCCAGGCTGGTTTCAAACTCCCGGTCTCAAGCATTCCTCCTGTCTTAACCTCCCAAAGTGCTGGGATTACAGGTATAAGCCACCACATCTGGCCGATTTTATCTGTTTTTAAACTTCATATAAATAGAATCATACCATGTACCTTTTGGGTGTCTGGCTTCTTCTGTCAACATTATCTGTACGATCCATGTATGCTGTTATGTGTAGAAGAGCTTATTCTTTTTAAAGATTGCTGTGTTGTATCCCATTTTATGGATATGACAGAATCAATTTAACCATTCTAATGTTGATGGCCATTTGTGTTGTTTCTAATTTGGGGCTCTTATGAAAAAAGATATTATTAGACATAAGACAGAAACATTTTGGTTTATGTTGTCTGGTGGACATTTGCACTCATTCCTCTTGGGTATATACCTAGAGGTGGAACTGATAGTTTATGGAATGGGTATAGTCTTAGCTTTAGTAGATACTACCAAATAGTTTTCCAAAGTGATTGTACCAATGTACACTCCTACCAGCAATATATGAGAGTTTGCCAACACTTGGTATTATGAATCTTCAATTTTAGTCCTTTTTGTGGGTTTAGAGTGGTATCTTATATGTTTTACTTTGCTTATTAGCTATTTGTATATCCACTTTAAAGATGTTTCTGTTTAAGACTCTTGCCTATTTGCTTTTTTCTTGATTTGCAGGAGTTCTTCGTACCTTCTGGATACGAGCCCCAGTCCTCTGTCGGGTATGTTGTTGAGAATATCCTCTTCTCTCCCAGTCTCTGGCTTGCCTTTCCACTCTTTAATAGTATTTTTACGAATAAAAGTTCATAAACGTTCAATTTACCCTCTTTTCGTCCGCGGCTAATGTATTCTGCTTAAGTAATCTTAATTCCAAGAAGTCCAGTTAACAGAAACAATAACAAACATTACTGATATTAAAAAAGACAAAGAAGTGAAGGAAAAAATTGGATGGTGGGTGTGGGAGAACTGCATCCAATCGTAATAGTGTGTTCACTTGCCTGTCTGTGCAAAGCCTGGGCTTTGTCCTGTGATGCAGTATGGATGGGAGCTGAGCCTCTGGCAGGGCAATAAACATGTGCCCTGTTAGGATCAGAAGCTGCGCCAGGTGGCGGAAATGGCTCTGTGGGGTGTAGGGGCACCCTGGCTCACTGGCTTAAGAGAAAGACCACTCCTTTTCATGTGTGTTAAGCTGATTCTGACCCCTAAACCCTGGAGATTCCCTTTAGTGCAGGCCCTGCTCCTCTGTGCCAGAGCCTGCAAAGACAGCAGTGCTGACACTTGTCCAGCTGGCTCACAAAGGGGAAATTCTCCCCTCCTTGAGTCACTACATAGACAGGAGGAGCTTCAAATAACAAGCGCTGGACTCCAAACGATCCCTATGCTCATTTCACTATGGTGTATCACTTTCAAAATTCCCCGTGATGCTGTGGATGAACTCTAGATCCAGAAACTTTCCCCATGTTTTCCCCAGTTTGAGTAGAACAATACCCTGGGAGTCACAAGCTACATGATACAACTGACTTCTCTAAATAATAATAATAATAATAAAAAGAGATCTCAGACTCAAGGTTATGAGTTTGCAGCGTGGGGTCCTACCCCCACCTCTTCTGCTGGGAGGTGATGGTCGTAGGCTTGCCAAGAGGACCTCAACCTACCAGATGGACGCAAGCTGCCATTCACCTCCCCAGCATAAAGCCAGCTCCAGCATCCAGTGTCAAGCTCTTGGCAGCTTAGAGATGTAGTGCACAAGTCCCAACACCACGGTTGTGTGTCACTGCAGATGAAGGCATACTTTTTCTCTAGGACGTGCCATGACCCCAGTTGGCAGCAGACATTAATTTCTGATATTTTTGCATGCCAAATCTTGGGTAAAACAACCAAGTGATCTCTTAAGGACCCAGGTTCCTTGTTTGTCCCTCTTCCTCACCCGTCACCACCACTTTTTCCATCTGCACCCTCTCAGAAGGACACAGAAGCCCAGGGTGGAGTCAAAGTGGTCTTTCAAATCCCCTAGTGGCATATAAAATTCTGGATGTTTGTGAATTTTTCTGGAGAAAGGGTCTATGTGTGCCAGTAGATTCTGGAAGGGGTGTGTGACCTCAAAAAAAGGTAAGACCTACTGGATCCAGTTCTCTTTAAATGGAAGTGCATGGATCAGTTTGATAAAGTTAATTTACAGTAATGAGTTATATCTCTTTAGCTAACTACATTTCCAAAAAGGGATCTGGGAAGGGAGAATGCTTAACTAAAATTATATTTCTTTTTTTTTTTTGAGATGGAGTATTGCTCTTGTCGCTAGGCTGGAGCGCAGTGGCGTGATCTCAGCTCACCGCAACCTCCACCTCCTGGGTTCATGCGATTCTCCTCAGCCTCCCAAGTAGATGGAATTACAGGTGCCCACCACCATGCCCAGCTAATTTTTGTATTTTTAAGTAGAGACAGGGCTTCACCATGTTGCCCAGGCTGGTCTTGAACTCCTGACCTCAAGTAATCTGCCTGCCTTGGCCTCCCAAAGTGCTGGGATTACAGGCATGAGCCACTGCACCTGACCTAAAATTATATTTCTAATGACAAAACTGAGGTACAGCTCATACCTGAGTAGGGGAGAATGACATTAAGACACTCCCACCACTACACAAGACCAATTTTTCTGGTCTTGATAGCTTTTTGGAGGCTCCTGGAGCAGGAACAAGGAGTTGGTAACTAGGATGTGTCAAAAGAGACACAGGCATTTCTCAGATAAACCTTAGCTCTTCCGGCTTGAGAAAAGGAAACATTCCCAACATGACTTAGGGGTCCAGGGACGCTGTTTCCACCATCCTATCAGATTGTCAAATGGTAACAGCATGTCTATAGCACATGCTCCCTCCTGAGAGGGCCAAGTCTCCAGAAGACCTGTGTTTGCTCCATCCTGGGTCCCTGCTCTCTCCTGGTGACAAGACACAGCTGCCTGTGTAAGTAGCAGTCTGAGGTCTCCTCCTTCCTCCCTCTGCACCCTGCACATACACTGGGTTCTTCTTCCTCTGCTCTCAAGAAGCCAGGGCCCTGCCCCCACTCACAGTTAGAAGGAAGTGATTCTGCAAGGCCTCCCAGGGACTCCCAGGGTTGGCTCAAGCACCAGACTGTTAAATAAGTGGGATTTTTTCAGTGTTTGCAGAAACTGTTGTTTAAAAAGATATAACCATCCAAACTGTTTATGTAACCCTTGGGAAGTCTCAACAGATATGGTTCCCTATTTATAATTGTGGCTGGGACTTAAAAAATACAAGTGGAGGGGGACTGTCAAATCGGAGAAGTTGTCACGTTACAGTTATGTGCTTGCATAACTGAGTTCAGTATCTTACTCTAATTTGAGAAGTTTCTTTTTATTCACTTTTCTCCTTTTCTCTTCCTTTGTTGTCCACTGCTGTGCACCATACACTCCTGACATTTTCTGAGAATATCAGAACTATCTCTCTGAAGTGAAGGTTCACAATAGGGGTTTTTAGGATGACCAAATAATAATGAATGCTAAAAATTCATTTCAAAGGCTAGGACTATTCCATTCATACCGATATTCCTAGTCTATGAGGGTAAACATAGCTGTCTTCTCCTCCCCCAGCCCCTACATCTGCAGGGGCCTGCTCTGTCTCTGTGTTGTCTGCCCTGGAGGTGGGTGCCAGACCACCTGATCTCACTTTCCTGGGTCCAATCTCTGGATCTATGGCAATAGAATCCACAGGTCCCTATTCCCATACAGGGGGAATGCAAAGTTCCTGGGGGACAATCACAGTGCAAAGGTGAGATCTAGGCTTCTTTTTAGAGCCATTCTGAGGTCTTCATCACTCACACTAACAATCTAACCAAAACCCAACTCTTGCAGGAACACAACCTTTTTTTTTTTTTTTTTTTTTTTTTTTAGAAAGAGTATTGCACAGTCGCCCCGGCTGGTGTGTTTTGGCAACAACAAGGTTCACAGTAACCAAAGCCACCCGGGTTA
>CAUYLG010030847.1:0-96238 GCA_963573385.1 Cacajao melanocephalus
CTAGCCTGGGCAATAGAACAAGAATCCCGTTCTCTCTCCCTCTTTCTCTTCCTCTTTCTTTCTCTCGTACATTCTTTTTTTTCTTTCTTTCACTCTCACTTTCTTTCCTCTCTTTTTCTTTCTTTCAAAAATAAAAAAAAATATAAAAAAAAGAAAGTAATCCCATTTGCAATGGCTATAAATAAAGAAAAATACCTAGGAATTAACCAAGGAAGTGAAAGATCTCGTCAATAAAAACTGTAAAACTTTGATGCAAGAAATTGAAGAGATCACCAAAATATAGAAAGATATTCCCTGTTCATGGATTGGAATCAAGATTTTTAAAATATCCATAATACTCAGATCAGTGCACAGATTCAATGCAATTTATTTCAAAATGCTAATGACATTTCTCACAGAATAGAGAAAAAAATGTCTAAAATTTGTATGGAATTACAAAAGATTCAATAGCCAAAGCTATTCTGAGCAAAAAGAATAAAATTGGAGAAATCGCATTACCTGACTTCAAATTATATGCAGTAATAGCGGGATACTTCAACACCTCACTGACAGTATTAGAAAGATCATTGAGGCAGAAAATTGATAAAGATATTCAAGACCTGAACTAAACACTGGACAGATAGACGTCTACAGAACTCTGCACCCCAAAACAACAAAATATGCATTCTCCTCATATGTACATGGCCCATACTCTAAAATCAACTACACATTCAGAAATAAAGTATTTCTAAGTAAATGCAAAAGAATCAAAATCATACCAACCACTGTCTCAGACCACAGTACAATAAAAACAGAATTCAAGACAGAGAAAACCACTTCAAACCATACCATTACGTGGAAATTAAACAGCCTGCTCCTGAGTTACTTTTGGCTAAATAATGAACTTAAGGCAGAAATAAAGAAGTTATTTGTTACTAATGGGAACAAATATAAAACATACCAGAATCTTTGGGACAGAACTAAAGCAGTGTTAAGTGGAAAATTTACATCACTAAATGCCCACAAGAAGTTAGAAAGATCTCAAATGAACAACCTAACATCACAACTAAAGAACTGGAGAAGCAAGAGCAAACAAATCTCAGAGTTAGAAGAGGACAAGAAACCACCAAAATCAGAGCTGAACTGAAGGAGATGGAAACCAAAAAAACCATTCAGTAGTTCAATGGATCCAGTAGTAGTTTTTTAAAAAGTGATTAATATAATAGACTGTTAGCTAAACTAATAAAGAAGAAAAGAGAGAATATCCAATTAAATACAATCAGAAATGGCAAAGGGGATATTAACAGTGACCCTATAGAAATACAAATAAACATCATAGACTATTATGAAAACCTCTATGCACACAACTAGAAAATCTAGGATAAATAGATAAATTCCAGGGTATAAACACCCTTCCAAGACTGAACCAGGAAGAAATTGAATCCCTGAACAGATCAGTAATGAGCTCCGAAATTGAACCAGTAATAAATAGCCTAACAACCAATAAAAGCCCAGAACCAGACAAATTCACAGCCTAATTCTACCAGATGTACAAAGAAGGGCTGGTGTCAATTCTACTGAAACTATTACAAAAAATTGAGGAGAAAGGACTCCTCTCAAACTCATTATATAAGGCCAGCATCATCCTGATAGCAAAATCTGGCAGAAACATAATTAAAAAAAAATAAAACTTCAGGCTAATATCTTTGGTAAACATTGATACAAAAATCTTGAACAAAATATGCAAACTGAATCCAGCAGCACATCAAAAAGCTAATCCACCATGATCAAGTAGACTACATCCCTGGGATGCAAGGTTGTTTCAACATATGCAAATCAATAAATGTGATTCATCACATAAATAGAACTAAAGACAAAAAACTCATGATTATCTCAATAGATACATAAAATGCTTTTCATAAAATTTAGCCTTCCTTCTTGATAAAAACTCTCAATAACTAGGCATTGAAGGAACATGCCTCACAATAATAAGAGCCACATGAGACAGACACACAGCCAACATTATACTGATTGTGGGAAACTCAGAAGTATTCCCCTTGAAAACCAGACAAGACAAGGTTGCTCTCTCTCACCAGTACTATTCAACATAGTATTGAAAGTCTGGGCCAGGGCAATCAGGCAAGAGAAAGAAATAAAAGGCATCCAAATAGGAAGAGAGGAAGTCAAACTATCCTTGTTTGCAAATGACATGCTTCTATATCTGAGATACCCCACAGTCTTGGCCCCAGAGTTGCTGAAGCTGATAAACCACTCCAGCAAAGTTTCAGGATACAATATCAACATACAAAAATCACTAGCATTCTATACATCAACAACAGTCAATCTGAGAGCCAAATCAGGAATGCGATACCATTCACAATGACCATATAAAGAATAAGATACCTAGAAATTTAGGTAACCGGGAAAGAGAAAGATTTCTAAAAGGAGAATTACAAAACGCTGCTCAAAGAAATCAGAGATGACACAAACAAATGGAAAACCATTCCATGCTCATGGATGAGAATAATCAATATCATTAAAATGCCCATACTGCCCAAAGCAATTTGCAGATTCAATGCAATTCCTATAAAACTACCAATGACACTCTTCATAGAACTAGAAAAAACTATTTTAAAATTCATATGGAACCAAAAAAGAGCCTGAATAACCAAGGCCATTCTCAGCAAAAAGAACAAACCAGGAAGCATCACGCTAATGCTAACTGACTTCAAACAATACTACAGGGCTAAAGTAACCAAAATAACCTGGGACTAGTACAACAGCATACATATAAACCAATGGACCAGAATAGAGAGCCCGGAGACAAAACAGCACACTCATAACCATCTGATTTTCCACAAAGATGACAAAATCAAGCAATAGGGAGAGGACCCCCTATTCAAAAAAATGGTGCTGATGATGGGGTGGCAGCCCATCTGGAGCAGCGGCTACAAGGATGTCAGCTGCAGCGTGGGAAGTGCAGCCATGGCTGTGAGCTCCAGGGAGCCAGTGGGGGACAGGAACAGGTGATCTCAGTGGGAGCCCCATCGTCTCCTGAGTTGGTGGGGCAGGAGCTCACACTCCCAGGCATAACTGCAGCTGCCCAGCCATGGCTCTGGAACAGGCATCCCTGCACTCCTAGGGGACTGGGAAGCTCCCTACCCCCACAGCCTCAGAAGTGCCTACTACTGCTCTGTGACCTCTCCCCACTCATGGTGCCTGGTCTGGTGCAGACCAAAGTTGTGACTGAGCCCAGGTGCTGTCATAACCCATCCAGGTGTGTGCATGCTTCAGGTGGCACTGACACACCAGCCCCCTGCCACTTCAGCCACATTTGTACTTTGAGTACCAACAACCATAGGAGAGAGGCTGGGGGCTGAGGGCAGCTTGATATGTGCCTGCTAGTGACCCTTGGTGCAGACTGCCTGGGCACCACAGATAGTATGTTGTTGGCAGTGGGAAGCACACAGGTACCTAGGTGGGAAGGGCCACATCCTCGGTGAAATCTTCAAGCCAGGGACAGCCTGAAGCCTGGTGGCTGGGCTGCCAGTTCCTGATGGAGTTCTGCACTGAGAGTGAGAACTTCCTTGAGGTCTTTTGGCCAATGGGATGGTGCTTTTTTCCAGGCCTACCCATTGCCACCCATGGACCAATCAGCACACACTTCCTCTATTCTGAGACCATAAACACCACCCTGCCACCCCCACTCAGCCAGGCAAACACACTTGTCAGAACAACCTGCTTGTGGATAAGAGCTGCCTACTTCAGGTCTCCTCTCTGCTGAGAACTGTCCAGTCACTCAATGAAGCTCCTCTCTGCCTTGCAAACCCTCCAGTTGCCCATGTAACCTCATTCTTTCCAGGCACAGAACAGGAACTCAAGACCCACCAAATGGTGGGAATGAAAGGAACTATAACAAATTCTTGTTTGGTTCACAGAGCTGCAGGTGGTGACATGTTCCTGGACTGTGGGAGTGAAGAATGGTGACCCTCCTGGGGGCCCAGACCTAGGAATTTCCCAAGCCAAAGTTGCCATAACACTGTAGCCCTCCCATGCTCCACTGGCACTGGGCAGCCATTTCACATGATGAGAAGCAGTGACAGGGCCAGGCCAGCCCACTAGCTGTGAGCCAGAGTGGGGCAGCGGAACTAAAAGGGTAGTAATCCAAATAGGCTGAAGCATGCCCCCCAAAAGCACGCTCTCAACCCCTGCTCACTGCGCCATGGACAACAAGGAGAGGACACCTGTGGCGCTTCTGGGAGCCCAGATATCGGGGCTTGCTGAGCCAGGGATGAGACACGTTGTAACATCCTCTTTGGGGCTATGCAGTTCCTAGTGTCTCCAAGCTCTTGGGTGTCACCAAGTTCCCTTTGTCCAGATGCTGGTTCCCACAGTGGAAGCTGCTTGCCATGCATCTGGTCCAGGCACAGCCTCACACAGAGCTAGTAACTGTGCTGGTGCTTGGAGCTGCCTGCCCCACTGCAGCAACCAGAATGTCTGGCTGGGCACAATGGTTGGACCCTGAACTTGCTCATCTGCACACCCCTCACAGGTCTGTGTCTGGCTCACTCTTGGCAAGCATGAGATCTGGGCAGGTAGCACAAGTTGAGTGCAACCTGCCAGGCTGCGTGGGCAAAATGAGCTCAATGGGTGAGAGCAAAACAAAACTCAAACAGAGGCACCACCAGCCACATAGCTTTTCAGCTGATGAAGCGGCACTCATAGGATCCTGTGACACAGATAGCTGGCTAGTGATACACAGAAGATTGAAACTGGAGCCTTTCTTTAAACCTTGTAGAAATATTACCTCAAGATGTATTAAAGACTTCAATGTAAAACACAAAAACTATAAAATCCCTGAAAGACAACCTAAGCAATACCATTGTGGACAAAGAAATGGACAAAGATTTTATAATGCAGACACTAAAAGCAATTGCAACAAAAGCAAAAATTGACAAAAGGGGTCTAATTAAACTGAAGAGCTTCTGCACAGCAAAAGAAACTATCAGTGGAGTAAACAGACACCCTACAAGATGAGAGAAAATTTTTGCAAACTATGCATCTGACAAAGTTCTAATATCCAACATCTATAAGGAACTGAAACAAATTTACAAGAAAATAACAAATAATGCCACTAAAAAATAGGCAAGGGCATGAACAGAGACTTTTAAAAAGAAGACATACATGTGGCCAACAATCATATGAATAGACAATATTACTGATCATTAGAGAAACACACATCAAAACCTAAATAAGATACCATCTGACACTAGTCAGAATGGCTATTACTAAAAAGTCAAAAAATAACAGATGCTAGTGAGGTTGTGGAGAAAAGTGAATGCTTATACAGTTGGTAGGAATGCTAATTAATTCAACTTCTGTGGAAAGCAATGTGATGATTCTTTAGAGAGCTAAAAGCAGAACCACCTTTTGACTCCACAATCCCATTACTATGTATTTTAACACAATGTAATGTAAATCATTTTATTATAAATTTCCATACACCTGTATGTTTATTGCAGCACTATTCACAGAAGCAACGACATGGAATATATCTAAATGTACATCAATGGAAGACTGGATAAAGAAAATATGGCACATATATACCATGGAATATTATGTAGCTATAAAAAAGAATGATATCATGTCCTTCGCAGGAACATGGATGGAGCTGGAGGCCATTATCCTTAGCAAACTAATGCAGGAGCAGAAAACAAAATACTGCCTGTTCTCACTTATAAATAGGAGTTAAATGATGAAAATATATGAACACAAAGAGGGGAACAACACAGTGGGGCCTACTTGTGGGTGGAGGATGGAATGAGAGAGAGAAGCATAAGAAATAACTATTGGGTATTAGGCTTAGTACCTTGGTGGTGAAATAATCTGTTTATCAAATCCCTGTGACACAAGTTTACCTATATAACAAAACTTCTCATGGATTCTTGAACATAAAAATAAGTTTAAAATAATAAACCAACATAAAAATTATACTGCAGACTCCTAGTAACCAAAACAGCAGGGTACTTTCATAATGACATGTACATAATTCAGTGGAACAGAATAGAGAACACAAAGATTAATCTGTACATTTACAGTAAACTCAGTTTTGACAAAGACTCCAAGGACATACACTGGAGAAAGAACAGTCTCTTCAATAAATGGTGTTGGCAAAACTGGATATCCATGTGGAGAAAAATGAAAGTAGACCCCTATTTCTTGCCATATACAAAAATCAAATATAAACAAACTAAAGACTTTTAAATCTAAGACCTGAAACTGTGAAGTTACTACAAGAAAACTTTAGGGAAAATCTCCAAGACAATAGTGTGGACAAAAATTTCTTGAACAATACCTTACAAGTACAGGCAACCAAAGCAAAAAATGTGCAAATGGGATCACATCAAGTTAAAAAGCTCAGGCACAGCAAAGGAAATAATGAAGTCAAGAGACAACCCACAGAATGTTAGAAAATATTTGCAAACTACTGATCTGACAAGTCATTAGTAACCAGAATATATAAGGAGCTCAGATTAATCAATAGGAAAAAAATCTGATAATCCAATTAAAAATGGACAAAATATCCGAATATACATCTCTCAAAAAAAATACAGATGGCAAACAGATATATGACAAGGTACTCAACATTAATGACTATTAGAGAAATGAAAATCAACACTAAAATTAGATATCTTCTCAACCCTATTAAAATGGCTTTTTCCATTAGACAGCAATATTCGATGCTTGTGAAGATGTGGAGAAAAGGGAACCCTTGTACACTGTGGGTGGCAATATGACTTAGTACAGCCACTATGGAGAACAGTTTTTGGAGTTTCCTTAGAAAAACAAAAATAGAGCTACCATACAATCGAGCAATCCCAATGCTCAATATATACACAAAAGAAAGGAAATCAGTATATGGAAGAGGCAGCTGCACTCCCATGTTTATTACAGCACTCTTCACAATAGCCAAAATTTGGAAGCAACTTAAGTGTAGATCAACATATTAATAGATAAAGAAAATATGGTACATATACACAATAGAGTGTTATTCAGCCATAAAAAAAGAATGAGATCTAATCATTTGCAACAACATAACAACATGGATAGAACTGGAGATCATTATGTCAAGTGACATGAAACAAACACAGAAATATAAACTCCCCATGTTCTCACTTATTTGTTGGAGGTATAAAAAGTAAAACAGTTTATCTCATGAAGACAGATTATAATTGATTTTAACAAATGATACGAAGAGGAATCGGGGTGTGGGGAAAGGGAACAGCGAATGGGGATAAAAATACAGTTAGATATGCTGAATAAGACCTATTATTTTATAGCACACCTGGTTGACTACAGTAAATAATAATTTATTGTACATCAAAAATAGCTAAAATAGTATAATTGGATAGTTTGGAACATAAAGAAATGATAAATGCTTGACGTGATGGATAACTGATTTACCCTGATATTATTGTGCATTGTATGCCTGTATGAATATATCCCATGTGATCCATAAATACATACACCTACCATGTACCCAAAACAAATAACATTAAAAATGCTTAAAAATACACTGAGGAATGGGAATATGGGAGGAATATCTACAAACAAGTGGTAAAATGACCTGAAATTTCAATATGATTTTCTGGTCAAATCAATTATTCTGTTTGTAACTTCTGACTTTCTGCTGGTTGTTTGTAGGTGCCCATTATTTATTACGTTAAAATATATCCCATAAATAGCTTTTCTCCAGCTTCACTGAACCTTTAGTTCAGCATATGTGATACTTTGAGGTTTTCTTCCCTGAAAATATGTTGATATCTAATTCATCACCCTCAAAGTTATATTTATGGGCAGTACACACACACACACACACACACACACACACACACACACACACTCGTATTTATCTTTCTTCAATGGTACAAGTCAACTGGCCTTCACATATAATTGGAAACTGGCAGTAAATTAATGTATAAAATCCCTGAATAATGTTTGCAAGAATGATCTGGACAAGGAAATATTTTTTTCAAGGTAATTTTTAAAGTTTTGCTCCAAAGCTATACATTTATTTACAAAGATGGAATTCTACATAACCTAACAAAGACCTGAATTCCAAGGTCCCAAGAAAAGCTGGAGAAATGTCCATAAAGAGAATGGTAGAACTTTTTTTCTTCCCCATTTTTTGGATCTTATTTTCCTTTCATATGGCATTGAAAAATCAGCATCTAATGCATATGTAGCACTTGGATGCAGATTTTTTGTTTGTGGTGTTCATTTGGTAAAATACATGTTTGACTTGTTAGTATTTTCTGAATGATAATCTCTTAACTATGTATTTTATCATTTCTTATACTAGTAAAGGATTGGAATAGAGAATAAAAAGAACCAGGAATTGAGGAAAATGGTAAGAGTGGAACTGGAATTATTGGCGTTGTATCATGATATGAATATGGTGTGATTTAAGTCCAGGAGATGGTTAAAATGTAAGAATGATGAAGGTTTGAATATTTAATATGTTTGAGGAAAGAGGTTATTAAGAATGGTGATTTAGAAAAGAGATGATCACCGAACAAGGTTATCACAGCTCTGTATCTAGTTTCCAGGAAAGTTCTTTGTACATGAAAATTGTTCAACAATTATTTATTGAATAAATAAATAAATAATATTGTATATCTGGGCCATCAATATTGACATCAATGTAATTATTGTGTTGGCTGAAGTTGAAGTGGAAGATTCTGAATTTAGACTGTTTTTTGTCTTTTTAAAAACTAGATATTATGCTGCCATGCCAATGAGGAGATATTTTGGCATATAGGAGTCACCTTAAGATTTTCCAACCACCTTCATAACTCTATTAGTTACTGTATGCATTATCAATATCCCACCTGAGTTTAGATGTGGTAAATCACAAAGCACCAATCTATACAGCAATTAATCAAGATGGTCAATGAGTTTTAAAGATTCTGTAAACTATTAGTCATCTTCCTTCATCATAAATATTTTATTATACTTATTCCTTTATTCAGATATGATTTTGTGGAGAATAGAAATTATTCAGCAATTCTCCTGGCACAATACTCTGAAACAGTAGCTATGTAAATTGTTTATATACTGCTAACAAGTGCTGGAATAGTATATCACCAATAATTTTTGTAAAAGTTGTCATTTAAAATGACAAGAGATTCCATCTGAACAGTGAAATAAAAGACATGTAAAAAACACATTTCCTGGTGATAGAAAAAAGAATGAAATCAAAGAATACTATCTTATGATAGTGCTATAAACTATCACCTCTAGTTTCCAGAAACCACCTAAAACTTATAATCTCAATGCGATTCCCAAAGTGACATTCAAATTGAATAAAGAAAATCCTGCTAGTCTCATAATACCATGATTTTCACATAGTTAACTTTAAAAAAAATTATCCCTCAATTGGCTTAACTAAGCCCCAATATAACTATTGAAAAGTCTATGTGGATAGTAAATTTTCTGAGCCCTTCTATATCTGAAGATTTACTTCTATTGCCTTCACACATCATGACTGAATGTAAAAGACCTGTCAAATCCTTTTCCCATTGGAGCTCTTCAAATGTTGTTATATTTCCTCCAGGACTAAGATGTTATAGATAAATGTGGAACCAGGCTGTATTCTTAAAATTATATTTATTATTTTCCCACATCTTAAATGCCTGTAGAACTTTCAAATTTATCCTAATGATGAAGTAATTTCAGAATATGTATTTATTTTCATTATTTTTGCCTGCAATTTGGTAATAACTTTCAATATGCGTATGTCTTCACCTCTGGAAAATTGTCTTCTACCATATTTTTAATTAAAACTTTTGATAAATTTGTTCCTCAGATGTGACAGTGATTTTTAGATTAGATCTCCATTGTCTTTTTTCCATAGCTACAATTTTCTCTCCCATTTTATCCCTTTTCACTGTCTCTGGATTCCAATAAAAATAAGTTTTCAGTCTACATTACTAATTTTATCTTCTACAGTATGTTTTTCTGTTAAGTAACTCCAATGTGTACTTTAATTTTCTTATCTTTTGTTGCATTTGAGGTACACTGAAACTCTTCCTTGTCTTGCTTATTTTTGTTTTTATCTATTTTTGTTGCCTATACATCTCAGTCTGTTATCCATATGCATTTGTGCTCTTGTATCTCGTGACATGGGTTTTCTCTACTATGTTTAGGATGTCAAAGAAATTTTACATATTTTCTTCTGGCTCTTGCAGGGTCTTATTTGCAGTGATATTCTCTTCTTTTGCATTTTATCTGATGCTAAATTGCTGTGTGTTTTTCTTTTTTAATCATTTTCAAATGAGGAAAATACTCTTCAAACAAAATATTTAGCAACAGAACCAGTGAACTATTTGTTTTCAATCTAGCCTAACTCAAAGTATGGTTAGATAGTTTTTCTGGTCCATAGAGAACAGTTAATGTGCACATATTTTTATCCTATTTCCAGTTTTTTATATGCCATGCACTTAAGGTAGTTTTGCTTTCCTTTGGCAACATTTCGTTTTTTGCACCCCATTTATTCCATAATGTACAATAAAAATTTGGAATTTCTCTCTCTCTCTCCCTTTTTTTTTTTTTTTTTTGGCCAGGCACCATGGCTCACACTTGCAATCCCAGCACTTTGGGAAGCCAAGGTGCAAGGGGATTACTTGAGGTCAGGAGTTCAAGACCAGCCTGGCCAACATGGTGAAACTCCATCTCTAGTAAAAATACAAAAATTACCTACTGTGGAGGATGAAGCACTAGAATGGCTTGAACTCAGGAGGCAGAATTTGCAATGAGCTGAGATCGCACTACTGCACTTCAGCTAGGTCTTACATATTCACAAGATAAAATGTACAACTACCAATTGCCTGTCCAGTAATTTTTCTGGGAGTTGCTATCTCTCAATGAACGTAGAAAGATGGATGAGTTTAAGAATACTCTGTCTCACAAAGTAGCACCTTCACAGTAGAGACATGGTTGTCTAGAATTCTGGTTATTATAGATCCTAGGATTCTGAATGGGCCAAAATTGAGTTGGTTAACCTCACTTCTACTCACAGATGATCTTACTTTCATGAGGTAGACTTTTTCTAGTTTCTTAATCTGGTCTTATTCGCCCATATATTGGCCTTCATTTTATCTTTTTTAAAATTTTTGTCTCTTTTTAATTTTTTTTTGCTCTGCATGTTCTTAGCATTTTCTACAGATTTATAATATTTTATAGGATATCTGGAGAGATTTAGTCAGAAACTAAAGATCAGATATATTTTAAACTAGAAATTTCCAATTAATTATTCAACATAGCATATGTTACAAGTGTATAAAAGAGGTATCCATAAACAAATAAATGGATAAAAAACAGTGGTTGCCAGGGGTTGGGGCTGGTGGACACAGGGAGATGCTGGTCAGTGGGTAAAAAGTTTCAGTTACAAGCTGAATAAGCTATTGGGAGTAGCATGGTGATAATAACTAATAATAATAATACATTGTTTACTTGAAATTTGCAAAGAGAGTAGATTGTGTTTCCACCACACACACAAACACACACACACACACGCACACACACACACACACACCCCAATGATAACTAATTGTGATGATGGATGTGTCAGTTGAATTGACTGTAGAAATCATTTCACAATGGATACATGTATAAAATAATCATGTTGTATACCTTGAATATATATACTTTTTATCTATTATGCCTTAATAAAGCTGAAAAAAATAAAGTGTATAACGTTAAACAGTTAGACAGGATTGATGTAAGTTCATCATAGCTACTGGGAGAACATCTCAATGCTCTATTACTGGTTGCTTTGTAGTTTCACTATCCTTTTAGATTGATGAAACATCATAACACACACAAGATATTTTAATAAATAAATAAAAAACAGTGGTTCCTTTTGATCAGTATCAAAGGAAAAATGTAGCTTAGAGAAAAACAATTATTTCAAATAGTATGAATTCTTGATTTCTTAACATAAAATATAAAATCCATAATTGTAGTCAATTTGCTTAATTCATGTAGACTGTAGTAAAGTTTAAAGTTTAACTATATGGTATAGTAATCAACTTATAAAATCATATTTTACCCTAACAACATAGAATGATTACAGAGTATGTTACGAACCTTATCTGTCAAACAAAAGGGTTTAGTTAACCAAAAACAGCAAACGTTTTACTTACATTAGCTGCCTTTACCATACCATGTGTATACAAGAATATTACTGTACTATCTTCCATATGGCTTATCCTCACTACATTGTTTTCTAAATCCAACTTGGCATCGTTATCAGAAAGGAGTAGACTCCTTCAGTGCTTTCTTTGTGTTTTATGTTAGTTAGCCAAAAGCTCTTTTGCTTTGCCTAATTCACCAAGTTCATCTGCCATTAGCTTCCCCAACTCATTATGCCATCTGCCAGGCACTGACCTATCATTCTCTCTGATCTGGATGACACTTTGTATGTGTCTGGAGTCTTCAAATATTCTCTACTGCCTCGCATTCTTCCAGAATATAGAGAAATGGCTCGTGCTGATGTTTCAAATCTTGCTAGAGCTGAAGCAAAAAGAACTGCTAACGTAAAGCATTCCAATTATTCAACACAATAAGTATTTTCCCAAAATAGCAGTGGAGGAGTTTTTTACTGTAGAATAAGATGGTCAGGATATTTTTTTCTAAGAAATACTGAGTAAATGGGTGGCAAAAGCTGATTTATAGTCAATAACTTTTCTGAGTAAAAATAAGAGCAATTTTGAAAGGGCTTTACATGTATAGGCTTTAAGTTAAAATTCAGCCTTCTAAATACAGTGTTAAGATTACTGGGAGACATCAAAGAGTAGAAAAGAAAACACAGGCTTTGAGGTAGGAAGGCAGGGATGGAATCTTACCTCTCTCTTATTAGGATTTGTACCTTGGGCAGTGTTTTTTACCTGTCTGAGTTTCAGTTCATTTATTTGCAAAATGAGGATAAAACCTACCTCATGTTATTACTGCAGGAATTAACTGAAATTGTATACTGTGACAAATTATATTAATTTGAATACACTTAAAGCCATTTAGTTTCTACTTGATTGATTTAGGGAGGTTCACAGTTAGAAACGTTACTCCCCTTACCCAAGTAACTAGTTACTGAACAGTAGCTTGGACTCTGGTGAAAGGGCTCTCTACATTAAAAATGAGCTTCCATTCATTTTTCACACTGAGTTCTGGCATTTCAATGGAGGTTAGGAAATAAAATACAGTGATTCCTACCAACACCATGAAAGGTCTATGTATTGACAGAAGTCTGTTTTGTGGACATTGGCACCTCTAGCTCAATTTACAGTTTGCATTTATCCATTTCTGATGAGTGAAAGGAAAAGAACCTCTAAATTTGAGTGAGAGATCATTGACAGCTCCATTAAAAATAGCAGAAATCTACAAATCAAAACAGACTTATACATACATATTTAAATGAGAAAATATACCAGAATATAATTTTAAAATGCCAGTTCATTAAAAAATGACATTCATTATTTAAATGCCATAAAAAGGAATTCAGTGAAGCTGTGATGAGCAAATTGTCATCCTGTTGTACCAACATTCACTGAATAAAATATTAAAGATGCCTAAATCATCTACAGCAACAAAAGCTATTGAGGTGAAAAATGTGTACAAAATTTTGCTTTCATATTTCAGTGGGGGACCATTTTCCTGATGTGTAGAATGTAGAATGGCAATTGTGGTATTTTAAATAAAATCATTAGGCAAATAACATATTTTAATAACTTTCATGCTAAATGTCCTAGCAAAAGTAAAGTGAATATATATGTTTAATACCTATATATAGACATAAACATTTGTATGGAAATATTTGCAGACAAAATATCACACTATTTTGTTGATTATTTCTAAAAAGTTTTATTTGAGCAAAGTAAATATTCAGTGTAATGTATACAGATCAGAGAAGCAATACTCAACTTAAAATGACCAACCAATGAATATCTCTCATGTGGTCCCATTTACCACAGCCAGAGCTCTTAAAGCATCACACACTGTGATTTGTTGTGGGGGGATAGGGGAGGGACGGCAGGGAGTAGGGAGGTTGGGGAGTGATAACATGGGGAGAAATGCCAGATGTAGGTAACGGGGGGTTGGAGGCAGCAAACCACCTTGCCATATATGTACCTATGCAACAATCCTGCATGATCTGCGCATGTACCCCAGAACCTAAGGTACAATTAAAAAAAAGACTTGTGTTTTTAATTATTTTATAATGTATATATAAATAGATATAGATCTAATGGAATTTCTATTTCTAGATCCGTGAGGGATAACATGGGGAGAAATGCCAGATATAGTATGCACCTAAAATAAAAAAAAATAAAAAAATACATATAGATCTATAGATATGTGCATAAAATATTATCATATATATATATATATATATATATATATATATACACACACACACATTTAATTTATCCAGAATGTCTCATGTATAATTTTAAGGTACTTTATAACTAAGCTATAATTTCTTTCATTCAATAAAAAAAATATTTGTTGAGCACCTACAAAATGTCAGATACTATACTTGGTGCTAGAAATACAAGAGTGAAAAAAAAATGCTCATGGATCCTGTCCTCATGGAATTTGTAGAGTTACTGGGTCACCACTGAAGTTTAGAGAAATTAAAGTGTAGTACAATTTAAAAAGTATATCACACTTTTCTGAATAATTGGCCCCAGAATATAGGGCCGATTGCTTTCCAGTTGACTATGTGTTCAACAACATTCTCTGAGTACTTCATTGGGTTCTCATACCTGACTATCTTTATCCACTCTGTCTCTTTTCATATCAGAGTCAATATGAATGAACATATGTGACTTTATAAATAAAACCCTAAGGGTTTATATTTGTCATCTGTCATTCTCAGTGTTAACGAGGAACTATATAAAGTATTTTTGAAAAGGTAGTTATCTTTGTACCTATCACTCAATATAAACATAGATGTCACCTCCTTTTTAATGTTCTGTTTCCTGGGATCTCTAGTGTGGAAGGCACCTTGAAATATTCTGATTCCATAATAAATGTGTCCACATTTTGTGAAATTTTAAAAGGCTTTTTATCTTCCCTTTACTGTATCTTACACATTCATACTTAATAATGTATATGTATTTGAAGCTTCGGGTTAATTATTGATTCATTGGTATTGTGTCTATTGTTAGCATATTAAATTCAGTATGAGAAAACATACTAAAAATAGACATGTATTTAAATGTAACCCTATTAAGGACCTAACTACACAGTGTCTATTTTTAATCTTTCACAGATACTCATGACTGAGATCACATTTTAAATAAGTATAAACCATCAGAGAATAACTCCATACAACACCAATTACATAGCATTCACTGAATGGTTATCCAGTTCTCACTTTTAAATGATGCAGTATGATATATAGATTTATGCAAATAGATTGAAATCTGTTATTTATAATTTAAGTGTTCTTAATTTTTAATATAAATAAAATTATGAAACTGGTCAAACTTACTAATTAAAGTATGATGTGATTATTTAGAAATTACCTTAAAAATTAGATAAAATATATAAAAATATGAGCAGTCATTTTTATAATATGTCTAGACAGAGAGCAATATGAAGAATTGAATCATGATATATTATTTTTTAAAAAGCAAGGTAAAACAGTATGTTAGGTATGAGATTGATATGGTATCCACGCATAGAAATATATTTCATTGAAATAAATTAAAATCATGCTGAAATACTAACAGTGATTGTACTTAAATTTTACAAATATAGATGTTTTTGTTTTCTTCCTCATGCATTTTTCTATCCCTTCAATATTATGCCGTGGTAGTGTTTACTTTTATAACTTAAAACATGTCAAACTTGATTTGTAAAGAGGTGATAAAATGTTATTTAGATTTTATACTGATTCTTCATAAAAGGTGGTTATAATTAAATATTTTGGTGCTTTAAATGGTTGTAGTTATCTGCAAAATCTGCTCAGGTTAAATGACTCACTTTCTACAAAGGCACAATGAAGGAGACAATTGTAGATTCAGAATTGAAGTTCAGATTGCCATATCCAAAGTAGTGTGCACACATGTGTGTGCATGTATATATACAGTGTTTGTGTGTGTGTGTGTGTATAAATATATATATATGTATTTGACATCTGTCAGTTTGTTGCTTTGTATTTTTGCATTTTTATTGAAGTATAATTTCTAAATATAGTTATAATACATTTTATTACCCTTTGATTTATTGTACTTGGAAAACATTGTGTTTTTATAAATTGAAGGTTTGTGGCAATCCTGAGTTGAGCAAGTGTATTGGCACCATTTTTCCACCTGTGTCACATCTTGGTAATTCTGACAATATTTCAAACTTTCTCATTTCTATATTTGTCATGGTGATCTGTGATCACCATAATTTGCATTTTCCTGATGACTAGTAATGGTAAGCATTTTTGATGTTATTATTTTAGGCAACATAAACTGCAATTATATAAGACAGTAAACTTAATTAATAAATGTTGTGTGTGTTCTGACACCACCCAGCTGTTCCCCTGTCTCTTTTCCTCTCCTTGGGCCTCACTATTCCCCAATACAATATAATATTGAAATTATACCAATTAGTAACCTTTTAATGATCTCTAAGTGTTCAAGCAAAAGGAAGAGTTGCCCATCTCTCACTTTGAATCAAAAGCCAGAAATGATTAAGCTTTGTGAGGATGGTCTGTGGAAAGACAAGATAGGCCAAAAGCAGGGCCTCTTCTGGCAGACAACCAGATTGTGAATGCAAAGAAAAAGGTGTTGAAGGAAACTGAAAGTGCTACTCCAGGAAACAAAATAAAAATAAAAAGCAAACTGCCTTATTGCAGATATGGAGAAGGTTTTAATGGTCTGAATAGAAGATCAAACCAGCCACATTACCTTAAGCCAAAGCCTAATCCAGAGCAAAGCCTAAGTCTTTTCAATTCTATGAAAACTGAGAGAGGTGAGGAAGCTGCAGAATAAAAAGTTTGAGGTAACAGAGGTTGTTTCAGGTTTAAGGAAATAAGCAGTCTCCATAACATGAAAATGATTTGCATTTCACTGATGATTAGTTATGGCAAGCATTTTTTATATGCCTGTTGGCCATTTATGTATTTTCTTTTGAGAAATGTCTATTCAGGTCATTTTCCCATTTATTTATTTGTTTATTTGTATATCTTTAACTTTTAATTTCAGGTGTACATGAGCAGATTTGTTATATAGGTAAATGGCATGTCACAGGGGTTTGGTGTACAGATTATTTAATCACCCAGATAATGATCCTCTCTCTTCTCCTGATTTTTCACCCTTAAGTAGGCCCTGGTGTGTATTGTTCCCTTCTTAGTGTCCATATGTACTCAATATTTAGCTCCTACTTATAAATGACAATATGTGGTATTTGGTTTTTTTCTGTGTTATTTCACTTAGAATGATGTCTTCTAGCTCCATCTATGTTACTGCAAAAGGACATGATCCCATTCTTTTTTTATTACTGCATACATGGTGGATATATACTACATTTTGTAAATCCGGTGTATAGTTAGTGGGCTTTTAGGTTAATATCATGACTTTGCTATTATGAATAATGCTGCAGTGAACAGACGTGTGCATGTGCCTTTATGGTAGAATGATTTATATTCCTTTGGGTATATACCCAACAATGGGATTTCTGGGTCAAATGGTAGTTTTGTTCTAAGTACTTTGAGAAATTGCCAAACTTATTTTCACAATGTCTGAACAAATTTACATTCCCAACAGCAGTGTATAAGTGTTCCTTGTTCTCCACAACCTCGCTAGCATCTCTTATTTTTAGACTTTTTAGTAATAGCCATTCTACCTGGTATGAGATGGTATCTTATCGTGGTTTTGACTTGCATTTCTGTAATAATCAGTGATATTTAGCATTTAAAAATATATTCATTGGCTGTGTGTCTGTCTTCTCTCACAAACTACCTCTTCGCATATGTTGCCCACCTTTTAATGGAATTACTTTTTATATTTTGCATATTTGTTTAAGTTCCTTATTGATGCTGGATATTAGACCTTTGTCACATGCATATTTTACAAATATTTTCTCTCATATTGTAAGTTGTCTGTTTATTCCATTGATAGTTTCTTTTGCTGTGCAAAGCTCTTTAGTTTAATTAGATCCCTTTTGTCAATTTTTGTTTTTATTGCAATTGGTTTTGATTTGCTCATTTTTAACTTTTTTATTTTTTTGCTATTGAGATGCTTGAGGTTTTTGTATATTTTGCTTATTAATCTTTTTTTCCAGATGAATAGTTTGCAAACATTTTCTCCTATTCTTATTTGTCTTGTCATTCTCTTGTTTACTTTGCTATGCAGAAGCTTTTTAGTTTCATGTAATTCTATTTGTCTACTTTTGCTTTTGTTGCCTTTGAATTTGAGGTCTTATCCTAAAATCCTTTGCTCAGACCAATGTCCTGAAGTACTTTCTCAATGTTTTCTTCTATTAGTTTTATAGTTTTAGGTCTTATATTTAAGACTTTAATCCACTTTGATTTTATTTTTGTATACGGTGAGTTTTTAATTAAGGCATGAACATTTGTTAGACATAATACGATTGCACACTTAATAGACTACACAATAGTGTAAACATTACTTTTATATGTACTGGAAAACTAAAAAGTTTTTGTGACCCAATTTATTACAGTAGTCTGGAACTGAACCTGCAATATCTTTGAGGTATGCCTATAGTAAAGTACACACTTCATGAAGAAATTCTACACATGTATACTATCTTGTTACACTTTTCTGGAGTAATATTACATCTTCATCACCCTCTGAGTTGTTGCTTCTGAGTTAACACCTTTCTCAGTCAATACTTCTCCAAAGTTAACCACTATTCTGATTTATAATACGACAATTAGGATTTTTCTTTTTACTGGAAACTTAGATAATTTGAATTGTATAATTTAAAATCTTTTGTGTATGGCTTCTTTTTGTTCAATGTAGTGCTTTTAAGATTTATCCATGATAGTTCAATTATCAGTAGTCCATACTTTTTATTTCTGTGTAGCATTCCATGTTGCTAATATAATAAAATTTCTTTATATGTTCCAGATTGAGGGATATGTGTGTTGCTTTTATTAATGTTTGGTTGGTTATTTTGGCTACTTTTAATCAGGTTTCTAAGACCATGCTTGAACAAATATTTTCTTGAATACATGCATTCATTTTGATTCAGTATATACTGAGTAATGAATTGTTGGGTCATGGAGTAGACATATTTTTAATCTATGAGACTGAAATAAATTTCCAAAGTGATCGTATAACCACTTTACACTTCCACCAGCAATATATGAATTCTGTCTTTTTGTTTTTAATTAGGCTAGTAAGTTTTTTCACTAAAATTACTAAGGAAAACATCCCATTTTAAAGTAGTATTTGTTCATATGTTTTGGTGAGTACATATCTCTTCATAGGTAACATAGGATATGAATAATAAGTAAATTCATGTAGAAAAATACAAGCTCCTTGGCAACTGAAAGTTACATGGGTCCACTTTCTGAGCTCCTATATTACCTTCTCTGTTCCTTCTTTAAAATGCTTATCACTTTCTAACTTTCTTCAGAGTTTATGGAGTCTATACTGAATATCTGAATATGCCTGTCTACCGGGATCAACCTGAATGAAGCAACATGGGAAAGTGATCTCTTACTAAATCCCTAGGAATGTAGGTTTGATTTTAGGTAGATACAAGAAATCAGATAATATAGATAAATGCTAAATTGGGTTGCTAACAGGAGACAGCCTATATAGCACACATGCAATAGAGTAAATCTGCAAATGATAACAAGATTATGTCAGCTATTGATCAGAAACAAGATACTTTCATAGGAGCAGTATTAATATCACAGTAAAGGCTATAATAATGTTATTAAACCTTCCATTTTTGAGTGCTTATAATGTGTTTATCTAATCTGATCTAATCCTGATAGTTAGTCTTCAGATTAAAGTGATGGAGCAGCTACTGCTATTACTCCATTTTAGATAGAAGTTAAACTCAGAAATGTTAGATAAATTATCCAAAGTCAAACAAGCAGTAAGTGTTGGCATTAGGAACAAACCCCAGGCTATGACGTCAGGGCCAGTGCTCTCTCTCCAATCCAATATGGTTTCAAGGTGAACGTGTGCTGGATTGATGTACCCTAGAATTCCATTTTTTTAAGATGGAGTTTTACTCTTGTTGCCCAGGCTGGAGTGCAATGGCTCACGGCAACCTCTGCCTCCTTGGTACAAGAGATTCTCCTACCTCAGACTCTAAGTAGCTGGGACTTCAGGTGCACATCACCACACCTGGTTAATTTTTGTATTTTTAGTAGAGACGAGGTTTCATCATGGTGCCTAGGCTGGTCTCAAACTCCTGACCTCTGGTGATCTGCACTCCTCAGCTACCCAAAGTGCTGGGATTTCAGGCCTGAGCCATCAAGCCTGGGATAATTCTAATTTTGAAAGACCTAAGAACCAGAGTAACATCAGGCCATAGTGAAAGATTTTTTTTCTTTTTTTTCTTTTTTTTCTTTTTCTTTTTCCTTTTTTTTTTTTTTTTGTTGTTGGAAAGAATTATTTTATGACAGTGGGAGAAAGTTGAGAAGGAAACAGAAAATGACACAAATAACAGAGTTTAGGTAATAACCAGAGTTGCAGCTACCATCCCTTGAAAAAATTCAATGTTTTTTTTTATTGGAGGGCACAAACAGAGGCAAATTTGGGGGATTTATATTTAGAATATCATGGTAAAAGTCTTTCATTACTACATATTCAATTCAGGTTGATTCATTTGGCAGAGAACCAAAGGAGATTTGATAAGGACTAGAATTATTGAAACGACTGATACTCAAACTTGATATTTGCCGTTGCTGTCCCAAACACAATGTTTATATCAATTCACACTTAATCTCTCCTATTAAACTGTAAAGTTCCTGGGAGCATGAAACATGTCTTGGTTTATTAGAGAATACTTTTTACTGAGTTCCAGAGGGTCCCTCATATATGTTAGTGAAGTGAGAGAGTAAATTAACTAATTGATTTCGGCATAAATAATTTTAGGAAACTTCAAATTAAAGGACCACAGTTTCTCCCTGTATAGAATGTAATTTTAAAAGTCCCCTTTTGAATACTATACTGAATAAGAGTGATGAGAAAAGCATCTTTGTCTTGTACCAATTTTCAAGGGGAATGCATCCAGCTTTTTCCCATTCAGTATGATGTTGGCTGTGGGTTTGTCATAGATGGCTCTTATATTGTGAGGCATATTCCTTCAGTATCTAGTTTATTGAAAGTTTTATTAAGAAGGAGTGTTGAATTTTATGAAGAGCCTTTTCTGCATCTATTGAGATAATCAGGTGGTTTTGTCTTTAGTTCTGTTAATGTGATTAATCACATTTATTGATTTGTGTATGTTAACCAATCTTGCATCCTGGGGATACAGTCTACTTGATCATGGTGGATAAACTTTTTGATATGCTGCGAATTTAGTTTGCCAGAATTTTGTTGAGGATTTTTGCATTGATGTTCATCAAGGATATTACTCTGAAGTTTTCTTTTTTCGGTTGTGCCTCTGCTAGGTTTTGCTATCAGGGTGATGCTAGCTTCATAGACTGAGTTAGGGAGGAGTCCTTCCTCCTCATTTTTTTGGAATAATTTCAATAGGAATGGTAGCAGCTCTTCTTTGTACATCTGGTAGAATTTGATTGTGAATTCATCTGGTCATGGGCTTTGCTTGGATGGTGGGCTATTTATTACTGATTCAATTTTGGAGCTCATTATTGGTATGGTCAGGGATTCAATTTCTTCCTGGCTCTGTCTTGGAGGGTGTATGTGCCCAGAGATTGATCCATTTCCTCTAAATTTTCTAGTCTGTGTGTATAAATGTGTTTGTAACAGTCTCTGATTGTTATTTGTATATCTATAGGGTTAGTCATTTCCAATTGTGCTTATTTGAATCTTCTCTCTTTCCTTCTTTATTATCCCATTTAGCAGTCTATGATATTTTTTCATGAAGGACATCAAAATAGGAACAGATGAAGTCAAACTATCCCTGTTTGCAGAAGGCATGATCCTATATCTAGAAAACCCCATAGTCTTGGCCCCAAAGCTCCATAAGCTGACAAATAGTTTCTGAAAAATCTCAGGATACAAAAATCAATGTAGAAAATTAACTAGCATTCTTATACACAAGTGATAGTAAAGCCAAGAGCCAAATACGGAACATAATCTCATTCAAAATTATGACAAAAAGAACAAAATAACCACAAATTCAGCTAACCAGGGAGGTCAAAGACCTCTATGATGAGAACTACAAAACACTGCTCAAAGAAATCATAAATAATAGAACAAATGGAAAAATATTCTATGCTCATAGATAGGAAGAATCAATATCATTAAAATGGCCATACTGCCCAAAGCAATTTATAGATTCAAATCAATACCTGTCAGGCTACCAACAACATTCTTTATAGAACTAAAAAAAACTATTTTAAAATTCATATGGAACCAAAAAGAGCCTGAATAGCCAAGGTAATCCTAAGGAGAAAACAAACCTGGAGGCATCATGCTATCAGACTTTACATTATAACAAAAGGCTACAGTAACCAAAACAGCCTGATACTGGAACAAAGACAGACACATAGACCAACTGAACTGAATAGAGAATTCAGAAATAAGATTCCATGCCTACAACCATCTGATCTTCAATAAAGATGACCAAAAATACAATGGAGTAACTACTTCTTATTCATTCAGTGGTGCTAGAATTACTGGCTAGCCATATGCAGAAGATTGAAATTGGACCACTTATTCACACCATATACAAAAATTAACTCTACATGAATTAAGGAAGTTAATGTAAAACACAAAACTATTACCGAAAAAAAAAATGCTGGAAGACAACCTAGGCAATGCAATTCAAGACATAGACATAGCAAAAATTTCATGACAAAGATGCCAAAAGCAATTGCAACAAAAGGAAAAGTTGACAAATTGGATTTAATTAAACTAAAGAGCTTCTGCACAGCAAAATAAACTATCAACAGAATAAATAGGCAACCTATATAATGGGAAAAAATTTTGCAAACTCTACATATGACAAAGGTCTAATAGTCAGCATCTATAAATAACTTAAGCAAAAAAAAGAAAAAAAAAACATAAAAAAGTGGGCAAAGGACATGAACAGATACATTTCAAAATAAGACATACATGTGGCCAACAGCATGTGAAAAGAAGTTCAACATCCATGATTATTAGACAAATGCAAGTCAAAACCACAATGAGCTACTATCTTATGCCAGTCAGAATGGCAATTATTAAAAATTACAAAAACAACAAATGCTGGTGAAGCTGCAGAGAAACAAGAATAGTTTTACACAGCTGGTGAGAATGTAAATTAGTTCAATCATTGTGGAAGACAGTGCGGTGATTCTTCAAAGGTCTAGAACCAGAAATACTGTTTGACCCAGCAATCCCATTACTAAGTATATGCTCAAAGGAATATAACTCATTCTATCATAAAAAGATGTGCATGTGTATATTAATTGCAACACTATTCATAATAGCTAGGAGATGGAATCAACACAAGTGCTCGTCAATGGATAAAAAAAATGTGTTACACATATGCCTTGGAATACTGTACATCCATGTAAAAGAATGAGGTCATGTCCTTTTAAGGAACATGGTTGGAGGTGGAGGCCATTATCCTTAGCAAACTTATACAGGATCAGAAAATGAAATACCATTCGCTCTCCCATATAAGTGGGATATTAATGATGAGAACACATGGACACATAGAGGGGAACAATAGACACTGCAGCATACCTGAGAGTGGAGGGTGGGAGGAGGGAGAGGATCAGAAAAAATAACTAATGGGTACTAGGCTTAACACCTGAGTGATATAATAATTTGTATATTGAACCTCCGTGACATGAGTTTACTTATGTAACAAGCTTGCACATGCACCCCTTAACTCAAAATTAAAGAAAAAAAAACATAAAATGCCCTTCTGATTATATAATTTCTTGCACCCCAAATTTGATCAAATGACTTAATAGGAAGAATTGGTATTATTTCTATAAGTCTTTTATTTTCCCCTAACATGCAGCCTAGGTTTATTTATTATTCTAATGATTGAACATTCTCTAGTGTCTGAACACAATTGCTATCATAATCCTGGGCTCTGATGAAGAGGAAGTATGTTATGAAATTATGGGATCACATCCCTCGTGAACTCATGTTTTTGTTAAATCTTTAAATATCGTTAAAATTCAATAATCCCAACAACAAAAGGATTTTTTTCCATGCGTAATGCATGGAAAATACTCACTAAATTATGAAAAATAAAGATGTATACATGCTATTTATTAACAAAATTCTATTATTATTATTAAAATAAAGATAGCCATAGGAGGTATAAAAGACCTTACCCCAACACAAGTCCTTGTCTTAAAAAGCAAAAGCTATGGTATCATCTAGGACTCTTAAAAACATTTATCCTAAAATCTGAGTATGCAGTTGAAGTTTGAGTAGGATGGTTAATGAAACCATCTAGTTACATGTGTTTTGACTTATATTTTCTTGCATGGCAGCCACAACAAATTATATAGCATCTCACGAATATCTAGAATAGTTTTATTTAAAGCATTATTATATTATAGCTGCTTTTATCAGAGCAGATTTTATAGCATCACACTAATATCCAGAATAGTTTTACTTATAACATTATTGTTTAATAAGTGTTTTATAATAGAAAACATTATAGTTAGAGTTCATTAATTCATCAACAATAATTATTCAATAATCATTCTAAATCTAAACTAATTCCATAGTTGGTACTGTAAAAAAAAAAATGTTTGAGAAAGAAATATCTGTTTTTCTTACAAAATTATGACCTAATGGGGAGCCAAGACAGATAAATGTGAAAATTACATTAATAATGACCAAAATAAGGAACATGCCTCAACATAATGAAAGCCATATATGACAGACCCACCGCTGGTGTCATACTGAATGGGAAAAATCCGAAAGCCTTTTCTCTAAGATGTGGATCATGAACAGGATGCCCTTTTTCACCATTGTTATTTGACAGAGTACTGGGAGTCCTAAATACATGAGTTAGACAAGAGAAAGAAATAAAGGACACCCAAATTGGAAAGGAAGAAATCAAATTATCCTTGCTTGTAAATAATAAGATCTTATATTTGAATAATTTTAAAGACTCCATAATAAAGTTATTAAAACTGATGAACAAGTGCAGCCAAGATGCAGGATAAATAATTAAGACAAAATTCAGTAGCATTTTTATATGCCAAGAGTGAACATGGGGAAGATTATAAAATTAATCCTATTTACAATAGCCACAAATAAATTATAAACCTAATGATTAACTTAATCAAGGAAGTGAAAGATCTCTACGATAAAAACTATAAAACACTGATAAAAAATTGAAGAGGACACAAAAATGGAAAGCTATCCCATGTTTATGGATTGAAAAAAAATAATACTGTTAAAATGTCCATACTGCCGAAAGCAATCTATAGATTTAATGCAATCCTTACTAAAATACCAATAATATTCTTCACAAAAATAGAAAAAAAAAAACTATCCTAAAATTTATATGAAATCAAAAATGACCCAGAATAGTCAAAGATATCCTAAGAAAAAAGAACAAAAGTGGAGAAATCACATTACCTGACTTCAAATTATATTACAGAGCTATAGCAACCAAAAACATTATGAGGCTGTCATGAAAACAGACACACAGACCAATGGAACAGAATAAATAACCCCAAATCAAATGCACAAACAGTAACACCTTTTCACAAAGGTCCCAAGAACATACACTGGAGAAAAGACAGTCTTTTCAATAAATAGTACTGAGAAAACTGGATATCCATATGCAGAAAATGAAGCTAGATTTCCGTCTTTTGCCATATACAAAAATCAAATCCAAGTAAATTAAATACTTAAATCTAAGTGCTGATCATATGAAATTGCTATGAGAAAACATTGAAGAAAATCTGTAGGACATTCATCTGTGGAAATATTTCTTGTGTAATACCCCACAAGCACAGGCAACTAGAAGAAAAATGGACAAATGGGATCACATCAAGTAAAAAAGCTTATGCACAGCAAAGAAATCAATCAACAAAGAGTCAACCCATAGAATGGGAAAAAAAATTGCAAACTGCCCATCTAACAAGAGATTAATAACCAGAATATATAAAGAGCTAAAATCACTACATAGGGAAAAAAAAACTGCTAATCTAAATAAAAATGGGCAAAATATCTAAATACACATTTCTTGAAAGAAAACATACAAATGGCAAACAGGTATATGAATAGGTGCTCAACATCATTGACCATCAGAGAAATGCAAATCAAAACTACAATGAGGTATCTTTTCAACCAAGTTAAAATGGCTTTTATCCAATAGACAGGCAATATATGATACTGGTGACGATGTAAAGAAAAGCGAACCCTTGTACACTGGTGGTGGCAATGTGAATTAGTACAACCACTATGGAGAACAGTTTTTGGAGGTTCCTCAGACAACTGAAAATAGAGCTATCATATAATCCAGCAATCCCAGTGCTACATATATACCCAAAAGAAAGAAAATTATTATATGGAAGAGATATCTGCACTCCTGTGTTTATTGCAGCGCTGTTTACAATAGCTAAGATTTGGAAGCAACTTAAGTGTTCATCAACATATGAATGGATAAAGAAAATATGGCACATATACACAATGGGATGCAATTCAGCCATGCAAATGAATTATATCTTAAACAACATGGATAAAACAGGAGGTCATTATTTTAAGTGAAATAAGTCAGACACAGAAAGACAAACATTGCATGTTCTCATTTATTTGTGGGAACTAAATATCAAAACAATTGATCTCATGGAAATGAAGAGTAGAAGGATAATTACCAGAGGCTGGAAAGAGGGGTTAGGGGAAGGTGGGAATGGTGAATGTGTACAAAAAATGAATACTATAAATAAGACCTAGTCTTTCATAGCACAACAGGTTGACCATAGTGCAAATAAATTAATTGTTTATTTTACAATAACTCAAAGAGTATAATTGAATTGTTTGTAACACAAAGGATAAACGGTTGATGGGATAGATACTCCATTTTCCATGATGTGAATATTAGGGTATGCATGCCTTTATTAAAATAGCTCATGTATACCATAAATATATACACCTACTGTGTACCCATAAAAATTAAAATTAAAAAAGAAAGAAAAGTAATCATGTCCAAAATAAGTTTGTAGTAAGTATCAATTCTGTAGATCAAGCTGTATAAATCAATGTTAAAAGATACAGGATATACACATATGATTTGTGCTAATTAAAGAAGAATCTCTGTGCCAGAATATTTTTTTCAATCAAGATTTTAAAAGAAGTTTAGTGTAAATATGGCTAGGGAGAGTGGTCTCTGAAAGATTATTAACTTGTAGAGACAGAATGAAAGTGAAAATATTACATTAGGAATGTAAAGTTAGTTTTCCTGGCTGAAGAGCAAACCATAATAGAGAGTAGCTAAAAATAAATTTGGTGAATTGTGGCATAATGAGATGGAGAAGATGAGAGCTGATTGAAACCATAGAAACCTATAAGATAAATTTTGCAAAAATAGTGATAAGAAACTGAAGACATTTGAAAAGTGAAATGACATGATCAAAAGTTTTTTAAGTAAAATGATTATGGTTTCTCTGAGTATGAGAGTTTTATAAAAGGTAGAGGACAAGAACTAGCTACACTTATTTTTCACAAAATTGTCTGAAATTTTAATATGCATTAATTCATCTATCAGTATATTTCCTACTGCAAAATATATCCTCATCACAAAATAATTTAATGAAACCAAAAGCATATGAATGTCCAATTTTTATCACCAACAGATAAAATGTTGGCACCTGAAAGATAATATTCTTATTATCTTTTTCTGCTTTACATATTTACCCAATCCATACTGAGAAAGCTAAATTTGAAAAGAATTTGAGGACGTCACCAAGATGGCCGAATAGGAACAGCTCCAGAGCACAGTTCCCAGCAAGAGTGATGCAGAAAGCTGGTGATCTCTGCATTTGCAACTGAGGTACCAGGTTCATCTCAATGGGACTGGTTGGACACTGGGAGTAGCCCAAGGAGGGCAAACCAAGGCAGAGTGGGACATTGCCACACCTGGGAAGTGCAACGGACCAGAGGACCCCCGTCCTACCCAACAAAGGCCATCAGGGACTTCTCCAGTTCAGATATTGCACTTCTCCCATGGTCTTTACAGTCCACAGATCAGGAGATTCCCGCCGGGCTGACAACTGCCGTGGGTTTCCAGCACAAATCTGAGCAGCCATTTCAGCCAGTGCCATAGGTTTCCGGCTGCAGTTTTAGCTGGTGCCTGGGCTTCAGTTTTAGCTGGTGCCTGGAATGGCTAAGAGACAAGGCACCCATTCCACTGGAAAAAAAAAAGGGGGGGCTGAAGGCGGGGAGCCAAGTGATCTGGCTCAGTGGGTCCCACTCCCACAAAGACAAGCAAACTGAAATCCACTAGCTTTTGTTTTTTGCAGCCAGCACAGCAGTTTGAGCTCAACACAGAACAGTCGAGCTCGGTGAGAGGAAGGGTGTCTGCCATTACGGAGGAAGTCCACCAATACTGAAGGAGTCCACCATTACTGAGGCTATCCGCTATTACAGAGGCAGTTTTAACCTTACCTGTGTAAACAGTATCACAAAGAAGTTTACACAGCAGCTAGGTGGAGCCTGTGGCAGCTCAGCAATGCCTCTGCAGGTAGACTGTGAATAGACTCCCTCCTTGCTAGGCAGGGCATCTCTGAAAAAAGGCAGCAGCCCATCAGGGACTTATAAATAAAGCTCCACCTTCTCAGGACAGAGCACCTGGGAAAAGGGGCGGTTGTGAGTTCCACTGCAGTAGACTTAAACATCCCTGGCCAGGAGCTCTGAAGGGAGCAATGGAGGTCCCAGCACAGCACTTGAGCTCTGATAAGGGACAGACTGCCTCCTCAAGTGACTCCCTGATCCCCATATATCCAAAGAAACACCTCATACAGGAGAGCTCTGGCTGACATCTGGTGGGTACCCTTCTGGGATGAAGCTACCAGAAGAAACAGGCAGCAATCCTTGCTGTTCTGCAGCCCCTGGAGGTGATTCCCAGGCAAGCAGGCTCTGGAGTGGACCTCCAGTAGTTCTTCAGCAGAAAGAAAACTAAAAAACAGAAAGAATTAGCTTCATCATCAACAGAAAGAATGTCCACTCAGAGACCCTATTCGAAAGTCACCAACTTCAAAGACCAAAGGTCGATAAATCCACAAAGATTGTAAGAAACCAGCACAAAAAGGGTTAGATCATCAAAAACCAGAATGCCTCTCCTCCTCCAAGGGATCACAACTCCTCACCAGCAAGGGAACAAAACTGGGTGGAGAATGAGTTTGATGATTTGACAGAAGCAGGCTTCAGAAAGTGGGCAATAACAAACTACTCTGAGGTAAATGAACATATTCTAACCCAATGCAAAAAAACTAAGAACATTGAAAAAAGGTTATACGAAATGCTAACTAGAATAACCAGCTTAGAGAAGAACATAAACAACTTGATGGAGTTGAAAAACAGCATGAGAAGTTCGAGAAGCATACACAAGTTTCATGAATCGATCAAACAGAAGAAAGGATATCAGAGATTGAAGATCAATTCAATGAAATAAAACAAGAAGGCAAGATTAGAGAAAAAAGAGTGAAAAGAAATGAACAATGCCTCCAAGAAATATGAGATTACATGAAAAGACCTAATCTACATTTGATCAGTCTACCTGAATGTGACGGGAAGAATGAATCCAAGCTGGAAAACAGTCTTCAGGATATTATCCAGGAGAACTTCGACAACCTAGCAAGGCAGGCCAACATTCACATTCAGGAAATACAGAGAACATCACAGAGATATTCCTCAAGAAGAGCAACCCCAAAGCACATAATCATCAGATTCTCCAGGGTTGAAATGAAGGGTAAGATGCTAAGGGCAGCCAGAGAGAAAGGTTGGGACACCCACAAAGGGAAGCTCATCATAGTCACAGTGGATCTCTTGGCAGAAACACTACAAGCCAGAAGAGAGTGGGGGCCAATATTCGACATCCTTAAAGAAAAGAACTTTCAACCTAGAATTTCATGTTTAGCCAAGCTAAGCTTTATAAATGAAGGAGAATTAAAATTCTTTATGAACAAGCTATTGCTGAGAGATTTCATCACCACTAGGCCTGCCTTACAAGAGCTCCTAAAGGAAGCACTAAGCATGGAAAGGAACAACCAGTACCAGCCACTGCAAAAACATACCAAATAGTAAAGACCATTGACACAATGAAGAAACTGTATCAACTAATGGACAAAACAACCAGCTAGTATCAAAATGGCAGAATCAAATTCACACATAACAGTATTAATCTTAAATGTAAATGGGCAAAATACCCCAATCAAAAGACACAGACTGGCAAATTGGATAAAAATTCAAGACCCATTGGTTTGATGTATTCAGGAGACCTATCTCACGTGCAAAGACACACATAGGCTCAAAATAAACCGATGGAGGAAGATTTACCAAGCAAATGGAGAGAAAAAAAAGCAGGGGTTGCAATACTAGTCTCTGATAAAACAGACTTTAAATCGACAAAGATAAGGAGAGACAAAGAAGGGCATTACATAATGGTTAAAAAAAAATCAATGCAACAAGAAGAACTAACTATAAATATATATGCACCCAATACAGGAGCACCCAGATATATAAAGCAAATTCTTAACAACCTACGAAGAGACTTAGACTTGACACAATAATAGTGGGAGAATTTAACACTCCACTGTCAATATTAGACAGATCAATGAGACAAAAAATTAACAAGGATATCCAGGACTTGAGACCAAACAGACCTAATAGACATCGACAGGACTATCCACCCCAAACCCACAGAATATACATTCTTCTCAGCACCACATCACATTTACTCTAAAATTGACCATATAATTGGAAGTAAATCACTCCTCAGCAAATGCAAAAGAACAGAAATCATAACTAGTCTCTCAGACCACAGTGCAATCAAGTTAGAACTCAGGATAGAGAAACTCAGTCAAAATCACACTACATGGAAACTGAACAACCTGCTCCTGAACGACTACTGGATAAATTATGAAATGAAGGCAGAAATAAAGATCTTCTTAGAAACCAAAGAGAATGAAGGCACGATGTAACAGAATCTCTGGGACACATTTAAAGCAGTGTCTAGAGGGAAATTTATAGCACTAAATGCCCACATTAGAGGGGAGGAAAGATCTAAAAGCAACACCCTATCATCAGAATTAAAAGAATTAGAGGAGCAAGATCAAACAAATTCAAAAGAAGACAAGCAATAACTAAGAGTAGAGCATAACTGAAGGAGATAGAGACACAAAGAACCCTTCAAAAAATCAGTGAATCCAGGAGTTGGTTTTTTGAAAAGATCAACAAAATAGACCACTAGTCAGACTAATATAAAAGAAGAGAGAGAAGAATTGAATAGATGCAATAAAAAATGATTCCACTGAAATACAAGCTACCTTCAGAGATTACTACAAACAACTCTATGCACTTAAACCAGTAAATCTAGATGAAATTGATAAATTCCTGGACACTTATACCCTCCCAAGACTAACCTGGAAGAAGTTGAATCTCTGAATAGACCAATAACAAGGTCTGAAGTTGAGAAAACAATTAATAGCCTACCAACCAAATAAATTCCAGGTCCAGACGGGTTCACAGCTGGATTCTACCAGACTTACAAAGAGGAGCTGGTACCATTCCTTCTAAAACTATTCAAAACAATACAAAAAGAGGGAATCCTCACTAACTCTTTCTGCAAAGTATTGCCATTTAGTTGGCATTGTAATTGTGACTTCAAAAGGCCATTCTACCATTCTATCAACACAGCTACTTGAGTATAATGGGGAACATAGTAAGAACAGTGAATTCCATGAGCATGAGCCCTCTGCCCCACTATTTTAGCTGTAAAGTGAGTACCTTGATCAGAAGCAATGCTGCATGGGAACCATGACAGTGGATAAGGTATTCCATGAGTACACAGATGGTAGTATTGGTAGAAGCATTGTGTGCAGGACAGGCAAACCAATATCTGGAGTAAATGTCTATTCCAGTGAGGACAAACCTCTGTCCTTTTCATAATAGAGAGGTCCAATATAATCAGCCTACTACCAAGTAGCTGGCTGATCACCCTGAGGAATGGTGCCATATCGAGGACAGTGTTGGTCTCTGCTGCTGGCAAATTGGGCCCTCACCAGTGGCTGTAGCCAGGTCAGCTTTGTGGAATGGAAGTCCATGTTGCTGAGCCCATGTGTGACCTCCATCCCTGCCACCATGGCTACTTTGTTTATGGGCCCTTTGGGTGATGATGGAGTGGCTGAGGAAAGAGGCTTAGTGTTGTCCAGAGAATGTGTCATCCTAACCACTTGATTATTAAAATTCTCCTCTGCTGAGGTCACACATTACTGACCACTCACTTGGAATACAAATATCTTCACAGTTTTTGACCACTTGGAGAAGTCCATCCATATGCCTCTTCCCCAATTTTCCTTGTCACTAATTTTCCAATCATGCTTCCTCCAAATTCCTGACCATCCAGACAAACCATTGGCTACAGCCCATGGATCAGTATATAATCACACAGCTGGCCATTTTGCCTTCCACACAAAGTGCATAACCAGGTGTACTGCTCAAACATCTGCCTACTGGGAAAATTTCTATTCATTGCTGTCCTTGAGGAATGTCCTAGAAAGGGGCTGTAGTGTTTCAGCTGTCCACTTTTGAGTGGTGCCTGAATATCATTCACAATCATCTGTGAACCAGACCCTAATTTTCTCTTCCTCTGTCAACTGATCATAGGGAACTCCCCATGAGGCCACTGGTGCAGCCTGGGGGAGAGAAGGCAGGGTGGTAGGAGTGTAGACCATGGGCATTTGAGCCACTTCCTCACGTAACTTACTTGTGCCTTCAGGACCTGCTCAATCCCAATCACATATATATCACTTCTATTTGATGATAGAATGCTGCTGTGCACAATCCACACTATGGCTTGATGGCTCAGAAAGAATGCAGTTCATGATAGGCAGTTCAGGTCACATTGTGACTTGATGACCGATAGTCAAATGTCAAGTTTCCACTGAAGCTCAGTAAGGGGCTAAGAGCTGTCTCTCAAAAGGAGATCAGTTATGTGCAGAAGATGGCTGGACCTTGCTCCAAAATCTTAGAGGCCTATGCTGGATTCACCAATGGGGGCCTGCCAAAGGCTACCAACAGCATCCCAATCTGCCAATGACACCTCAAGCACCATTGGATCTGCTGGTCATGTGGCCCAAGCGGCAGTGCAGCTTGCACAGCAGCCTGGACCTGTTGCAGAGCCTTTTCCTGTCCTGGACCCCATTAAAAAAGGGCAGCCTTTTAGCTCACATGAAAGATAGGTTGGAGTAACACACTCAGATCAGGAATGTGTTGCCTCTGAATTCCAAAGAGGCCCACTAGGCATAGTGCCTTTTTCTTGGTTGTAGGGGGAAGCTAAATGCAGCAACTTATCCTTCACCTTAGTGGGAATATCTCTACAGGCCCCAAAGCACTGAAACCCTAGAAATTTTACTGAGGTAGAAAGTCCGTGAATTAAGTCAGATTTATTTTTCATCTTCTGGCATGCCAGCGTCTCACCAATAAGTCCAGTGTGTTTGCTACTTCTTGCTTACTTGATCCAATCAGCATAATATAATCAATGTAATAGACAAATGTGGTATCTTTTGGAACCAAAAAGCAATCAAGGTCTCTCTGAATAAAATTACAACACAAAGCCAAGAGCTGATATACTCCCAAGATCAGACAGTAAATTTATATTGCTGGCCTTGCTAGCTGAATGAAAATTGCTCCTGGTGGGCCTTATGCACAGGAATAGAGAAAAAGGAACTTTCCAATTCAATGGCTGCATACCAGGTACCAAGAGGTTTGTTATTTTGCTTAAGCCATGAAACCACATCTGGTACAGCAGATGCAGTTGGAGTCACCACTTGGTTAAGCTTACGATAATTCACTGTCATCCTCCAAGAAAGCTGTGTCTTCTGCAGAGGCTCTTATTCAAGAGGCTCTGGGTCTGTAAACTGGCTCAAGTATGGAAATTGATTGAGGGGCCATGATTCTCTGTTTTTATGATTCAAATTTGTCTTTTGTCCATTCAACCTGAAAGTTTTCTGCTTACCTAAAATGAGTAGGAATGAATTAGACTTCCTATCAATTTCACTTCCAGGAACATGGTGATTAATTAGCCAATGCCAGAGCTCTACATGAGTCAGACTATTCTGATTGCTGCTTTTCCTCTGCTGTCCATTATGATAGCTACACCCACCTTGCCTTTGATAGTTGAGTGCTGCAACTTAGCATCTGCCACCTTGAGATCTTTTTTTTTTTTCATTGTATTTAAGTTTTATAGTTGAGTTACTGTTTTTCCACTGTTAGAACTGACATACATAGTAGAAGTATTACAGTGTTCTTCAAAGATGCAGGTGCTGCCCTCACAAATCTATTTCACAAGGCATTGGTCAACAGTATATCTTCTGGGCCCTCCCAACTGGAATAATTAAGTCTAATGGGACTAATCTACTCCACCATCCCAATCACCTTAAGCTTTTGAGTCTTTTCCTCTGCATTAAACCAAGGGAGATCTGGCATTTCTAGCTCATTCACATTGGGCCATCTTTTAATCCATACTTCAGCTCACCAAGCAAATAAACTACTAGAATGTTTTTTAACTCCGTGATCTGCAACATTAAATGCAGAGTCTTTACTTAGTGAGCCCAAATCAATAAATTCAGCCTGATCCAACTCTATATTCCTTCCATCATTATCAGACACCCCTAATATCTATTCCCATGCCTGTTCTTCAGATTTCTGTTTATATAAGTTAGAAAACTCCATCAGTTCTTTTCAAGCGTAGCGCACCTCCTCATTGTTCATACTATCAAACTCACCTCTAGGGGTACACCGGAACTTTAGTCTAGTTATAGGCCTAGAAGCAAACATGAGTTTTGTGGCTGGCTTCTGAGGAGAATTAACATTATTTTGCCTGGTAACTGCCTCAGGGGAGGCCATCACTATTGCTTCAGGCAGCACAGGGTTTATCTCCTCAGACAAAGGTGGAAAGACTGATGGCAACCTGGGTTCCGAAGGTGATGTTGCCGCTACTGGGGATAGGGAAGCTGTTTCCTCTGGTTAAAAAAAGGTTTGTCAGACTTTACAAACTCAGTGTCCCCAGCTTTATCTGGTCCTTCCACACGTCTACATTCCAAGTTGCAGAGTCCCATTCTTTTCAAATCACTGCCCTCACTTTAACAGTAGACACATGGAGAGGCTGTGCTTGCTCCCTTTGTTGCAGGTCAGCCACTTGCATGATAAGAGCTGGTGTCTGTTTTTCCACAGTTTTAGCTGTTTCTCTACAGGAGGTAAGATTCACACTCAGGGCAATATTAGCAGCTTTCAGGCTCAATATCTTCGTCTGAAGCTGGAAGACAGTGTCCCTGTGTTCATCGTTTTCTTTCATCACTCTGTCCACTAAACTTAGGAGCAACCAACCAACTTCCTTATATTCCTTGGTTCTCCAATATGATCAAAATTATTATGTATAGAGTCACTAAACTCCTTGCTTCTCATAAGCAGTGAATCAGGAGTGTCAAATGCATTTATTTTGCCTAACTCTCTAAACAGTTCAGGCCAAGAGCTATCAGTGTTCTCCATACTATTAGAAGTAGAGTTCTTAGCATTTTGGGGTCTAATCATGTTAAGCAGCCAACTCCAAAAACCCTCAAACCAATGAAAGAACTGCGTATTTAACATTCTGCCCCTCTAGAACCACTCCTGGTACCAAAATCTGTATTGGTTAGGGTTAACCTTTGTCCCGAATTAGTTATCCTTTCTCCCAAATTCCAGTCCTATATTTACAATTTCCTGATGGATAATTTTCTCAGTGTCTTATTGATACCACAAATTATAGAGGGACAGAACTAATAGTATTTATGTACATATATGGGGGAGTTTATCAAGCCTTAACTTGCATAATCACAAGATCCCACAATAGGTTGTCTGTAAGCTGAGGGGTAAAAAGAGTTAGTCTAAATCCCAAAACTGAAGAACTTGGAGTCCTATGTTCAAGGGCAGGAAGCATCAAGCACAGGAGAAAGATGTTAGGATGGGAGGCTAGGCCAACCCTGTCTTTTTTTCATTTTTCTGCCTACTTTTTATATTCTAGCTGTACTGGCAGTTGATCAGATGGTGCCCACCCAGATTAATTATTATTCTGCCCTTCCCAGCCCACTGAATCAAATGGCAATCTCTTTTGGCAACATCCTCACAGATACAACTAGGCTCAATATTTTGTATCCTTCAATCCAATCCAGTTGACCCTAAGTATTAACCATCACACTTGCCATTTATTTTGCAGCTGGCATATGGAAAAGAGAGATTATGAAAAAATACTGCTTTTCATATTCTCACATCTTCATTAATTTTATAAAATCAATATAGGTCTTTTCAAAATTGCTCATAAGTCAAACTTTTAGGACTTTGCTACCAATAATGTAGAATTGAGGAAACTCTTGCCTCTCTGATTATCCATTCTCTGACTTTTTTTTTCCTCTTTATACTAAATTAAGTTCTGTTTTTTTTTATTACTTTATTTACAATTCCTCTACTGAGCAATTAAAATACGCCAGACATTATGCTAATTACCATGATTACAAATATGAATAAGATCCTGGTCTATTTTCCAGCATTTTTCTTTATTTTTTCTTTCTTTCTTAAGTAATGTAGCTCTAACCTTTCTCCCAAATTCCAGTCCTATATTTCCAATTTCCTGATGGATAATTTTCTCAGTGTCTTATTGATACCACAAATTATTATGCATATTCAAAGCTGAACTTATCACTTATTTCATCATACTTTTTACCTTATATTAGTCATTTACTTAATTTCTGTCATTTCTTTTATTCAACCTTCTACCAATCCCATATGTTCAATTATTCCTGCTACAAAAATACAATCCATATTACAAACACATTGCCAATCATGCATAGGAATTTCATTTCTTTCCATAATCCCCTCCCTAATTTAACAGTGAGAAAACTAGACAAAATATACGAAACATATATTTTCCTATATTTGAATGAAAATCACAGTATTAAAAATTCTACTTGAAACAAAATGGAAAGAACAAGAAGCAAATTTCCCCTCCCATCTGAATTGATTAAAATACCAGACAAAATATGTAAAACAACATTTTACAGACATTGGACATCAGGCAATATAGCATAGTGATCTTTGAGATGAGAGAAAAGTTCAACACTGAAATGAATGGGGCAGAAGCCAGGAAAAACCTGACAATCTTCATAAATTAAAGAGATGAGTAGATAACTCAAAAAGGTAAGAAAGGCTAGAGTCCACAAGATGGAATACTGGAGAGGTGATAGCAGTATTGAAGGAATGCTCTGGAGTTCCTCTTGAATCTTCAGCTGAGTATTGATCAGTGAATGAATGTGCAAAAAACTACCTGAGACAAAATGTGCAAACCAAAAGGAGCAGAGGGAACAATTTATGAAAATCACATATTTCCAAGAATAGTACCTGTTTTCACCTGCCAGAAAAAACCTTTAGAATTCACAAGAAATTAAGACTAGTACTCATAAGGGCATTGTCTAATTAGTGGAGCAAAAGTAGTCACATACTAAAGGCTGTTTTGATCCCACCTAACAAAACTTCAAAGTAAGTCATAAAAGAATCAAACCTTATCTGAAAAACAAAACTATATCTTAGAAGAATGATCAAGAACATTCATAGGAATATAAAAACTCTTGTACCTAGCAATGTAAAATTTATAATATTTGGCATTAAATAAAAATTAAGCAATCAATAAAGCAGAAAAATAAAATCAATAGTAAAGGTAGAACTAAGTAAATATAAACAGATCCAGAAATAATAGAGATGATAGAATTAGGAATCAAAGACAGTAAGAGTTATTATCACTATATTACATATGTTTCAGAAAGTAGAGAATAAATTAAGCATGTTAAGTAGAGACATGGAAGATATAAAGATCCAAATGAAATTCTAAACTTGAAAAAACATATGAGATAAAATACAATGGATAAGATTAAAATATATTAGACACTGAGAGAAACTATATTACTGATTTTGTAATATAGAAAGATTCCAAAATGAAGCAGAGAGAGAAAACAGTGGGAAAAATATGAAACAGCACTAGAGAGTTCTTAGATGACTTGAAGTAGTCTAATATAAATGTTACTGAAGTCCTCAAATGAGAGGAGAAAAGGAGAACAGAAAATATATTTAAAGAAACCATGGCTAAAAAATGTCAAAATTTGATGGAAGCTATACATGTTCAAACAAACTGAAACATGTGACATTAATAAATTCATTAAATAAAAAATAATAAATTCATATTGATAGTGAAGAATCTTGCTTTTCAGATGGAAGTATTAACAGAATGAAAATACAGGTTACAGACTGGGAGAAAATATTTGTACATCTCATATTTGATCCAGAGCATGTATACAGAGTACGAAATAAATCTCTCAGAATGAAATAGTATGAATGCAAACAACTCAATAAAAATGGGTTACAGATTTGAATAAACACTTTACCAAATAAGATATACTTCAACTAGAATTTATAAAGTTAAAAAGACTGACCATATGATGCCCTGGTAAGAATATGGAGTAATGTGAACACTTAACACTACTGGTGGTAATATAAAATGTCATGACTGCTTTTAAAAACTGTTTTACAGTTTCCTAACAATTCACAATTAGGCTACCATTGACGTAGACATTCTACTGCCAAGTATATGTCCTAGAGAGATGAAAGCACATGTCCACACAAATACTTGTATAAGAATGTTTATAATGCTATTATTAGAAATACCTAAAAACTGGAAATAATTCCAAATGTCCATCAATATGAGAATGCATACATAAAGTGTGGTGTATCCAGATGATGGAATGCTATGAAGAAATAAAAGTTAATTATTGTTAGATATACCAAGGTGGGTTAATTCCAAAATATTTACCTTGAGTTAAAGAAATCAGTCAAAAAAACTACATATAGCATGATGTTATTTATTTAAAATTCTAGAAAGTGCTGACAGCAGATGAGAGTAGTTGCCTTAAAAGTTTTCAAAATGCTCCTTTATGAATGCAGAACCTAAGAAAAATGAACATTAAAAAAAGGCAACGATGAGGATAATAGAAGAGATCCATGTAATAGAAAACAAACAAATAATAGAGGAAACCAAAAGGTGGTTCGTACAAAAATTCAAATATCAACAAAATTGTTAAATCTCTAGCTAAATAGTTTAATAAATAAAGAAAGAAAATACAAATTAGCAATATCAGGAATGGAAAAGAGAAAATCATTAGAGACTCAACAGGTTTTAAAAGGATAGGAGTATTCTGAACAAATATAATGTTTTTGCCAATATATTTGATAACTTAGAAGAAGTGGACAAATTACTTGAAAAACAAACATTATAAAAACTGATTCATAAAAAATTGAGAATCCAAATCACCCTATATCCACTACAGAAATGAAATTTTTAAAGACATACCTTTCCACAAAGAAACCTCTAGGCCTAGATGGTGGTTTCAATGGTGAATTTTATCAAACAATAAGGAAGAAAGAATATCAAATCTGTACACACTCGATGAGAAACAGCTGAGGGAGCATATCCCTACTAGTTTTTACAAGGCCACAATTAACCCTAACAAATATTTTTAAAAGACAAAAATATTATGAAAAGGACCTATATTATAAAAAATAATAGTATAGGCATTTATTTTTCATGAATACAAACAAAGAAATTATTTTTAAAAATCCAACAAATCAAATATTGGAGTAAATAAAAAGTATAATGCATTGTATACAAGTGAATTGCATCCTAGGAATGTATGCTGGCCTAATATTTGAAAATGAATCAGTGTAATTTACCACAGTAACAGAAAAAAGAAACAAAATTAACATTATTTCAATAAATACAGAAAGAGCATTTGACAAATAGAGCATCAATTCAGTATAAAAAGTCTACAAAGACTAGAAAGTAAATTTATGAGCCTAAGAAAAGACATCTATGAAATTCCTTCAAATAACATTGTGTTTAATAAAATAAAGACTAAATTATCTTTCGTAGAAATTGGAAATCAGCCATAATGCTAGTTTGAACTACTTGTATTCATCACAGTACTGGAAATTTTAGTGAAGTAAGGCAAAAACAAATAAAGTAATTAATTAAAATAATGCAAAATAGAAATGATAATATAAAATAATATTTTCTAACAACATGATTGTGTGTTTTGGCCCATTTTGTGTTGCTATATAAGAATACTTCAGACTGGGTAACTTACAATGAAGAGAAATTAGTTAGCCCATAGTACTTGGGTCTGAGAAGTCCAATATCAAGGTTCCAGTATCTAGGAAGAACCTTCTTGCTATGCATTGACATAACTGCATTAGTCCATTAATAAAGTTGAGGCCCTCATGATCTGAACACCTCTTAAAGGTCTCATCTCCTCAGATTCACAATAGTAATTAAATTTCAGCATGAGTTTGGAGGAGACAAACATTTAAGCCATAGCATCATGCATGTAGAATATAATGAAGAATCTACATAAAAGCTAGTGGAATTCATAGATAAGTTTAGCAAGGTCAATCCTCAAAAATAAATTTCATATCTATATTAAAACAAGGAGCCATTAGAAAATTTGATATTAAAATAGCATTTGCTATAGCATTTAGTATCAAAAAACAGAGATAAATTTTACAACATATGGGCAAAACGTTCACATTATTTTTTTTAATTGTTGAGAAAAATTAAGGAAAAACGAAGTGGATAAGTATATAACATTGGTAATTTGAAAGACAGTGATAATGATGCTAATTATCCCCAAATTTATTTGTGGATTCAATGCAATTCAGCTTGTTTTGACAAGATAATACTAAAATTCATATGGAAATGCAAGTGACCTTGAATAACATGAGCAATTTGGGAAAAGAGGAATAAATTTGCAGGATTGAACTACCAAATATAATGGATTACTATAAATCTGCAATAATCAAGAGAGTATTTATTTGGCATAAGATTATACATAAAGATCCATGAAACAAAATAGAGAGTATGAAAAAGAACCACACATATTAGATTAATTGATTTTTTATAAAGATACCAAGGCAATTTGAAAGGGAAATATAGTAGCCAGGATTTGGGCCCTCATTATATTTGCTTCTTGGTGTTACTCCTGGGTATGTCATGTCACTGGGCAAAGAAACTTTACAGATGGAATTAAAGTTACAGACCTTAAATATGGAGATCATTCTGAATAATCCCCATAGGCCCAGTGTAAACACATGGGTTACTAAAAGTGGAAAAAGGCAAAAGAATCAGTCAGGTAGCTCTGACAGAGAAGGGACAGGAGACATTTAAAGTGTGATTAATATTTGACCAATCATTGCTGGTGATGAAAATGAAAGAAAGGGTACCATTTAGAAGTTAGTATAGCCCTCAGCTGACACCCAGTAAGGAAATGGGGATGTCAGTCCTACATTCACAAGAAACTGAGCCCTCCCAATTATTTGATTGAACAGAAAAATGAATTCTTACTTAGAGTCTCCAGAAAAGTATATGACCCTGAGAATCCCCTTGAATTTAGTCTGGTAATATCTATGTTATATTTCTAAACTACAGAACAGTAAGATAATAAATTTGCATTGTTTTAAGGTGCTATGTCTGGGAATTTGTTACAGCATCAGTAAGAATCTAATACAGAAAACAACTGCATTTTCAACAAATCACACTGAAACAAATTGATAACCTATGTAAAAAATATAAACCTTGACTTACCTCATTCCATAGTAAAAAAAAAATTTATATCAAATGGGTCAAATACCTAGAGATAAAAGACAAAACTATAATATTTATGAAAAAAACATAATATCCTCTCATGAAATGCTTCAGTACTTTCCTAAAGTTTTAGAATAGACAAAGATATTTTATGTAAGAGACAAAAAGGAATTATAAAACAAAAAATGATAAATTGAATTCATTAAGTTTTTTAAAATTCTGTGTTTTGAAAGACATTATTAATAAAATCAAAAGACAAAATATAGATTGGGAAAATAATATTTGTAGAATATATATCTAAAAGAGGACTTATATCTAAACCATGTAAGGATTCTTACAAAGCAAAACAAATAAATAGCTCCATAAAAATTGGAAAATTGTGAACATTATCTCACAAATTAAGATGTAAAAATGCTTAGTAAGCACAACAATAAATGCTCAACATTATTAGTCAGAAGGGAAATAAAAATTAATATTCTAATGAGATACTACAGTATACTCATTGGAATAGCTAACATTCGCAAGACTGACAGTACCAAGGGCTAGCAAGGATCTAGAGCAACTGGATCTCTCATATACTGCTTGTTGGAATCTAACATGATGCACTCCATCTAAGAATCATCTTGACAGTTACATATCCATTTAGCATACACTTTCTATATGATCCATCAATTTTACTCCTAGGTATTTACCCAAGAGACATACAAATATATGTCCATAGAAATACTTTTACAGAAATAATCATAGAAGCTTTATTCATTGTAGTCAATAACTGGAGACAAGCTAAATGTCCCTCAACAAGTAAACAGGTATTGAAATCGTGACAAATTTATACAATGGGATACTATTTATGAATAAAAAGGGATTATCTGCTGATTTGCAATGCATAAGTTGGATTAATCTTCAAAATATTAAACTGAGTGAATGAGGACAGTGAGAACATGGTACATAATAGTATTATTTTATTATTAATTTCTAGGATAGTTAAAATAGTTTATATAGAGAGAAAGCAGATTAGAGGTTGCCTTTGTATGGCAGAAAAACTTTGGATTAAGTGCACAGGGTCATAAAAAGTGATGTGAATGTTTCCTGTTTTTATTGAATTGGTGATTAGACAGTTGTATACATTTGTCAAAACATATCAAATTGTATTTTTACAATAATGGATTCTATGTGTAAGTTAGGACTAAATAAAGTTGATTGAAGATATGATTTATATGGGAAACAAATAATTAACAACAACAGATCCTTAGATTATATTCTGAAGTTTAGCAAATTATACATACCTAATTTTGATATTAGACATTTGCCTAAATTGCCCCAAACCTACATTTCCACATTTCTCTTCTGCCACTGATCTCCGTACAACAAAAATCATTTTCTATCAAACATGATTATTTGTTGTTCCATTTGTTGTCATATTTCTATCTTTCCTTTATTCCCAGATTCTGTTTTTTTATATTATATTCTTTCTCTTAACTCCACTTGTTCAAATCTTAATCCCCAAGCTGTATACTCCACTTAAATATTAACGTCCCTGTGATAACTTTCTTGAATCCTCCCCTTTTGATTCAGGCAAACCCCAAAGTTGAGCCATAGCCTGGCAGAGTTCTTGTGTTCTTGGCTTCATCCAGGAGATAATTCAAGAGTGAGCCAACAGAGTGAAGTGAAAGTAAAACGAATTTATTAGAGCAACTGAGTACAGGAAAATGGCTGTTCCATAGACAGAGCAGGGCTACTTCATAGAGCAGCACTTGTGTATTGCTGCTTAGCTATATTTATAGCTACTCCTTAATTACATGCTAAATAAGGGACAGGTTATTCATACATTTTCTAGAAAGGGGATGGGGAGTTCACAGAACCCAAATTTCCTCTGCTTTTAAATAATAAGGTAACTTGTGGGCATTGCCATTGCATTTGTAAACTGTCATGGCTCTGGTAGAAGTGTCTTTTGGCATGATAAGGAATATAAAGTTAGCATTTAATGAGCAGTGAGGGAAACTAGAGGTTGCTTTCATCAACATCTTGGTTTTACCTGGTTTTGGATAGTTTCTTTACTGCATTCTGTTTTGACCAGATTCTGTTTTCATCAGTGGGGTGGTGACCAGTGCTCAGAAAACAAGTTCGGCTGATTTTCTACATCACTTTCATTTACGCTTCTATTTATTTGCCCAAAACTTCCCGTTTTGCATTAAAAAAGTAAGATACATATTTTGGTATCCATCACAGTAACTTGCTCATTTTATTGCTTATAATAGTCCCTATATAAATCATGGATGCACAGACTAATGAATGAATGAATGCATGGATATGAAGACATAAAAGACAAAAAATTATGTACAAAAGGGTTCATTATGTGAACAAAAATTTGCAATTATATGCAATTTATCTATCATATTTTTGTTTCAATTTGCAAGCTATAACTACAAAACCTGGCCAAACATTTATGAATATAGGAAGTACAAATTGCTGATTGTCACAATCCAAAAGAAAAGCTTTCACATAATGGGCAGATCCTCTGGAAAATATGGTGGCAAATTGAAAATTATCTTACTTGGAGAATTAATTAGTCCTCTAAATCTCCAAAATTCTTGATCTATTTTATGCTGAAATAAAGACAATTTCATGTTGGTATCATATGTAATTATATTTTGGTCATTTTCTACTTTCAAGATTCAAATATCATTACATCCCCTGCTCTTCTTCACCTTCAGCTCTTTACAAATACATTATATTTGGAGTTTTTGATATTTTCTGTAAGTCCTTTGCAAAGTTGAATGTTTAAGTTATTTTCTTGTTGCTATTGATAAAGTATATTTTCTATTTTATTAAAAATCAAAGGAAGACCAGTGGGGTCTAAAAAAATAGATTTATGTGAATCCTCTTTGCTTCTGAGAATGATTTATGAAGTGCTGACATTCATAAATTGAGATTCCATACCTTAGAGAAAACAAGCTAGAATTTATTTCATAATTAGTGGTTTCCATTATGAAATGGTCTCTAACAAATTTACATGGTGAATTTATGTCATATTTAACCACATAATGTCATTCCAGATGATGAAAAATGGGAAAGAGCAAACTTCCATTTGTCATCCAGATAAAAATATTTGGTTTAGAATCATGTGTCTATTTTACATAGCTAAGTGTAAAAATATATCACCATAACTGAGTTCAGTTCATTAAAGGGTATTTACTGAAGAGAAACAGTATTCTTCCTGCTGTATTTTCATATGATTTGAGCGATTTATTAAAGTTATCTTTTCACAAAATGGCACATGAAATAGCAGTATTGCAGAATTGAGGGTTTACTTTGTTTTGTTTTTAAAGAAAAATCTGTGTTTATTATACTAATTAGAAAAATTACAGCCTGGATTCTTTTTTAAATTTTTCAAACATATGTTTGATAAGTTTATGGTCACCCTGACCTTGAATTTTCCATTGAATACAACCTCATGGTTTGCTAAATATTGCATCAGAATAAGCATGCCTTTCACATCATCCAGAATTAGTTCAGCAATAATCTGAATTAGCTGGCACAACACTCATTGTGATTACCAAAAATTTAGAGAAAACCTTCAATAAAAGCAGGGATCATGGAACAAATTGGTGCAATTAGCAGCATGACCAGCCTAAGGGAGCACTATATTTGAATAAAATGAATTTTCCATTCACTTTCTATTAAGTGCCCTTATTCAAAGTCACTCTCTAAAATTAAAATGTTGGTGTGTTGTTAGCTATAAGTAGGGTTTGCTTGGGGCAATTCCAGTTTATACATGTAATTCTGGCATCACCATTAATAATTCCACCTTTCACTCTCCAAAGTGTTCCAATTTAGATAATATATAATTATCCTATCCATAGAATAGAATCACTGATACAATTTATTGGGTTCTTTATTGTCTACCCCAAGGCTATATTTCAGACACTATCTCTTCTACTTTTACCTTATCCTTTAGCTACATGAAACTATTCTGTTCTAAAAGCCCCATGCATTGCTGTATCCTTATATTATTGTACATATGGTTATTGCTGCCTGAATTGTCTTCCTCTGCTTTTTCACAAAGTGATTTTTTACTCATTTTTAGAGGCACAAGCATCAAGTCCTCTGTAATGACTTCCCTAATTCCTCTGGGATAAGATTGGAATAGCAGTTTCAACTTGTTTAGTTACAAATGGACTGCTAAGCCAATTTCAGTTTAGTGATAAAGTGCCTAGGGACATTAGCAAAGGAATTCTGCCATAGGCAAGGGAGTAGAGTGTGGCAGGTAAGTCTGCTACTTTACCATTCCTGCCCTAAGCAGCGTTTGATGCCTCTTCCTTTGTAGTCCTGAACATTTATTTATATTCTTTATACCACTGTAGTACATAGAATTTTAAGACACTAACATTTCCACCCTGTGGTATATATGCACTGAATAATCCTTTTCACTTGAATGTGGACAGGACCTGTGAATGTGATGATATATCACTCCTGTTATCAGGTTACTAGTCCACTGACTGTGAGATAATCAAAAGAGAAATTATCCTGGGTGGATTTAATTCACCATATGAGCCTTTGTTGAAGGGACTAGTCTGTTCCTGAAGTCAGAGGTTTGAAGTATGAATGAGAGCAGAACTGTAAAAAAGCAATGTTGCAAAGACCCTAGAGTAGCCTCTACCAGCTGAGAGTAACATCTGAGTGACAACCTGCCAGAAAAATTGACCTTAGTCCTACAACTGTCAGAGATTTTAAGTTGCCCAAAAACCTCCATGATCTCTGAAGAGGATCTTTATCTCCAAATAGAAATACAAGTCTACCAACACCTTGATTTCAGCTTGGCAAAACCTTGAGCAGAGGACCCATTTAACACATCAACATCATTGGACTTCTCAGCTACAAAATTGTGAGATAATAAACGGATGTAATTGTAAGTTGCTAAATTTGTAGTCATTTATTATGTGAAATAGAAAACAAGCCCAATCATTTAACACATTAATAATTATTTACTTTTATTCAGGAATTATGTAACTTTATTAATTGCTTAGTAATAATTATTGTGAGTTTTTGAGCATAGGAAATAAGTCTTATTATCTTTTTTATGCTCAATGCTTATCAGAAGGTGTATATTAAATGAATGTTTGTCAAACAAATAAACAACATTGCCTAGTTTCCTCTTGTTGCTTAGGGTCCCATAATAGAACTAACTACATAAGTCCAATTTCCCCAGATAATGTCCCAAGTCCTGAATCTCTCCATCCTACTTTTTAATCTATCCAAATTTACTTGCTGGCTGATTTTGGTTATTAGCTACCAATTTGGTGCTTTTTATATTAATATCTGCTATGCTTTATCAATAAGAAACTGGAGAGAGAATTAAACACTAATGCCTTAAGGTATCCCTTTCATGTAATAAAATAACTTATATTCTGTGCATCTATAATGGTTCTAGTTCTGCACCAACTTTGAAACAATTGAGAAAAAATCTACTCAAATCTTTTCTAGTGTTCTGTGTTTTAGATGAGGATAGGATCATTCTAAACTTGAATGGCTTCATGTGCCATCTTTATCAGTACAAGTGATATGATTAGGCTTTGTGTCTCCACCCAAATCTCATATTGGATTGTAATTCTCATAATCCTCATTTGTCTAGGGAGAGACCTGGTGGAGGTGATTGGATCATGGGTGCGGTTTCCCCCATGTTGTTCTCAGGATAGTGTGTTCTCACAAGATCTGATGGTTTTATAAGGGGCTCTTCTTGCTCCGCTCCTCACTCTTCTCTCTCCTGCCACCTTGTGAAGAAGATCTTATTTCCTTCCCCTTCTGCCGTTATTGTAAATTTCCTGTGGCCTCCTCAGCCATGTGGAATTGTGAGTCAATTAAAACTTTTTCTGTTATAAATTACCCAATCTTAGGTATTTATTTATAGCAATGTGAAAACAGACTAATACATAAAGTTTTAAATATGCAAAGATATATTGAAGATTCTACTTCAAATGGAATGTAAATATTGAATCATTTCAAGTACCATACCATGCAAAGTTAACTGTAAATTATTTTAAAATATTTTCATATATTTAAAATAAAAGTACAATGTTCATTTCTGAGACCAAAAGAAAAATTTACTCTTTTTTATCCAAAAGAGCCCTTTCCATTTTGTAAGTGTTGATATTTGTACTTAAGGTTTTCACAATTATTTGTTTATTTATGTTTTTTTAATTTTATTTTTAAATTTTGTGGGTACATAGTAAGTGTATATTATTTATGGGGTATAGGAGATGTTTTGATAGAGGCATGCAATGTGCAACAATGACATCATGGAGAATGAGGTATCCAGCCCCTCAAGTATTTAAACTGTGTTATGAACAGTCCAGTTACACTCTTTTAGTTATCTGAAAGTACATAATTATTATTAACTATAGTCACTCTGCTGTGCTGTCAAATAGCCAAACCTATTCATTCTTTCTATTTTTTCACACAATAACCATCCCCACCTCTTTCCCCAAACCCCAGTACCCTTTCCAGCATTTGAAAACCATCCTCCTACTCTCTATGTCCATGAGTTCAATTGTTTAGATTTTTAGATACCACAAATAGGTGAGAACATGTGACATTTGTCTTCCCGTGCTTGGCTTACTTCACTTAACATAATGATCTCCAGTTCCATCTATGTTGTTGCAAATGACAGGATCTCATTATTTTATTGTTGAGTAATATTCCACTGTGTATATGTATTACATTTTTTATTCAATCATATGTTAATGGACACTTGGGTTGCTTCCAAATTTTAGCTGTTATGAACCTTTCTAAAAGAAACATGACAGTGCAGATATCACTTTGATATACTGGTTTCCTTTCCTTTGCATATATACCCAGCAGTGGGATGGCTGGATGACTTGGTAGCTATATATTTTTTAAATTTTTTTGAGAAATCATCTAACTTTTCTCCATAGCAGATATACTAATTTTCATTCCCACAAACAGTGTACTTTTTTTTTTTTCTCTCCAAATCCTTGCCAGCATTTGTTATTGCTTCTTTTTTGGATATAAGCCATTTGAACTGTGGTGAAATGACATCTCATTGAGGTTTTGATTTTTAATTCCCTGATAATCAATGATGTTGGGCACCTTTCCACATGCCTGTTTTCTACCTGTCTGTCTTCTTCTAAGAAATAGCTATTCACATCTTTTCCCATTTTTAATTAGATTATCAACTATTTTCCTACAGAATTCTATGAGATGCTTATTTAATCTGGTTAGCAATCTCATTTCAGATGGGTAGATCGAAAATATATATATTTTTTCATTTTGTGGGTATTCTCTTCACTTTGTTGAATGTTTGCTGTGTGGAAACTTTTTAACTTGATCTAATCTCATTTGTCCATTTCTATTTAATTGCCTATGCTTGTAGGGTATTACTTAAGAAATTGTTTACGGAGACCGAAGTCCTGGAGTGTTTCCCCAATGCTTTCCTCTAGTATTTTTATAGTTTCAGGTCTTATATTTAATCAATATTGATTTGATTTATTTTGATTGTGAGAGCTATGGGTCAAGTTTCATTATTCTGCATATGCATATCAAGTTTTCCCAGCATCATTTATTGAAGAGACTGTCTTTTCCCTAGTGTTTATTCTTGGCATTTTTGTGGAAAATGAGTTCACTTTTGGTGTGTGCATTTGTTTCTGGGTTTTCTATTTTGTTCCCTTGGTCTATGTGTCTGTTTTTATGCCAGTATTATGCCGTTTGGGTTACTACATCTCTTTATATGATTTGGCTCTGTGTCTCTACCCAAATCTCACCTTGAATTATTATAATCCCCATGTGTCAAGGGTGTGAGCAGGTAGAGATAATTGAATCATGGGGGTGGTTTCCCCCATGCTGTTCTTGTGATAGTGAGTGAGTTCTCATGAGATCTGATGTTCTTGTAAGGGGTTTCCCCCTTTTTTTGGCTCTCATTCTCTATCCTGCAACCCTATGGAGAGGTGCCTTCCACCACGATAGTAAGTTTCCTGAGGCCTCTCCAGCAATGCTGAACTGTGAGTCAATTAAATCTCTTTCCTTTATAAATTAGCCAGTTATGGGTATGTCTTTATTAGTAGTATGAGAGTGGCCTAATGCAGTAAATTGGTACCAGGAACGGGATGCTGAAGTAAAGATACCCAAAACTGTGAAAGCAACATTGTAACTGGGTAGCAGGCAGAGGTTGGAACAGTTTGGAGGGCTCATAAGAAGACAGGAAAATGTGGAAAGGTTGGAGCTTCCTAGAGACTTGTTAAATTACTTTGACCAAAATGCTGATAGTGATATGCACAATGAAGTCCAGGCTGAGGTGGTCTTAGATGGAGATGAGGAACTTCTTGGGAACTGGAGCAAAGGTGACTTTTCCTATGCTTTAGCCAAAAGACTGGTGGCATTTTGCCCCTGACCTAGATATCTGTGGAACTTTTAACTTGAAAGAGATAATTTAGGGTATCTGGTGGAAGAAATTTCTAAGCAGCAAAGTGTTCAAGAGTAAGCAGAGCATAAAGGTTTGTAAAATCTGGGAGTTGGGGAGAGATAGCATGGGGAGATGCCAGATATAGGTTATGGGGAGGAAGGCAGCAAATCACATTGCCATGTATGTACCTATGCAACAATCTTTCATGTTCTTCACATGTACCCCAAAACCTAAAATGCAATTAAAAAAAGAAAAATACAAAAAAAAATCTGCAGCCTGATGATGTAAATTTTTTAAAAAATCCTATTTTTTGGAGAGAAATTAAAGAAATCTGCATAAGTAATGAGGATCCAAATGCGAATTACCAAGACAACAGGGATAACGTCTCCAGGACATGTCAGAGATCTTTAGAACAGCCCTTCCCATCACAAGCCTGGAGGTATAGCAGGGACAACTGGTTTCTGTGGGCCAGGTCCACAGCCCTGCTCTATGCAGCTTTGAGACATAGTGCTCTGCATGCCAGCTGCTTTAGTTCCATCTGTGCCTAAAAGGGACCAAGGTATAGCTTGGACTGTTACTTTGGAGAGTGCAAGCCCCAAGCCTTGGTGGCTTACATTTGGTGTTGAGCCTCTGGGTGCACCATGTATAGAACTGTTTTTTGGGAAACTTCACCTAGATTCAAGAGGATATATGGAAATGCCTGGATGTCCAAAAAGAAGTCTGCTGCATAGGCAAAGCCCTCAGGATGAACCTTCACAAGGGCCGTGTGAAAGGGAAATGTGGGGTCACAGGCCACATAGAGAGTCCTCACTGGGAAACTGCCTAGTGAGCTAGGAGAAGAGGGCTACTGTCCTCCAGACCCCAGAATGATAGATCCACTGACAGTTTGCACCTTTTGCCTGCAAAATCCACAGACACTCAACGCCAGCCTATGAAAACAGCCTGGAGGGGATTGTAGCCTGCAAAGCCACAAGGTAGACTTGGCCGAAGCCATGGGAGCTAACTTCTTGAATCAAAATAAACTGGGTTTGAGATATGGAGTGAAACAGTATCGTTTTGGAACGTTAAGGTTTAATAACTGCCCTATTGGGTTTCATACCTGCATAGGGACTTTAGCCCCTCAGTTTTGGCCAATTTATTCCATTTGAAACAGGTGTATTTACCTAATACCTGTACCCTTGGTGTATCTAGGAAGTAACTGAATTGCTTTCAGTTGTACAGGATCTTAGGTGGAAGAAACTTGCCTTGTCTCAGATGATACTTTGGACTTGCACTTTTGGGTTAATGCTAGAATGAACTAAGGGTTTGGTGGACTGTTGGAAAGGCATGATTGTGTTTTGAAATGTGAGGACGTGAGATATGGGAGGGGCTGGGGAAAGAATGATGTGGTTTGGCTCTGTGTCCTCTCCCAAATCTCACCCTGAATTGTTATAATCCTCACGTGTCAAGGGCAGGACCAGGTGGATATAATTGAATCATTAAGATGATTTCCCTCATGCTGTTCTCATGATAGCAAGTGAGTGCTCATGAGATCTGATAGTTTTATAGGGGCTTTTCCCTCCACTCTATTCTAATTAATCTCTCATGCCACCCCATGAAGAGGTACCTGCTGCCATAATTATAAGTTTCCTGAGACCTCCACAGCCATGTGGAACTGTGAGACAAAGAAAATATTAAAAAAATAAATAAATTAGTCTCGGAAATTCCTTCATAACAGCATGAGAACAAACTAATACAGCTCCGTATTATAGTTTGAACTCAGGTCTTTCTGTCTTCTCTCTCTCTCTCTTTCTCTCTTCTGAGCCACTTGAAGCTACGGATGTCGTGACATAAGCACTCCTGTTGCCATCACTACTATCACTGTGTTGGCTAAGACCTGAAGCCATCGCAGCACTGGGTCTCAACCAAAGCCAGCTGTAACCACTCCCTGGCTACTGACTATGTTTGCTCCAGTCCCTCAGCTCTCAGGCTCTGCTCTACAATCAATAGAGGGCAAATCCAGAAATACCCATGGATTCCCCTCAGGGCAGTGAGTTCTCCCAGGCCCCAGGTGGATCCAAATGTGCTGTCTGAAAATCAATGTCTAGAGTCAAAAGCCTCAGACATAATATCTACCTGGTTTTCTATTGTACTGTGGTTGAGCTGGCTGGCACTCAAACCACAAGATGCAGTTCTTTCCTTTCTTTCATTTCCTTTGCAAGAGAAGAAGAGACTCACCCATAGCCATCACCACAATGGGCCATGGAGACTAGTGCTAGACTACTGCCAATGTTCCCTTAAGGCCAAGGGACTTTTAAGTCAGCTTGTGGTGAATGATGCCTGGCCTTAGACTGACCTTTAAAGGTATCAGGCTTTCCTCGGACCCAGGGCGATCCAGAAATGCTGCCCAAGAGTCAAGTTCCAGAATCAAAATCCCCTGTGGCCAAGCTAGTACATTAAGTGCCAAACAAAGTCTTCTTTATTTTTCCTCTGCTTTTCTCAAGCAGAAAAAGTTTTGTCTCATAACCACCACAGCTGGTAATGTGCTGAGTCTCACTTGAAGCCAGGAAGCCTTAGAGGCTCAGCTAAGGCCCTCAACATAGTACCTGGGTAACACTCCTCATTATTCAGGGCCCAGGAGTTCTTCAGTTATCAGGTGACCAATGCTTCCAGGATTAGATTATTCCCTTCAAGGCAATGGGTTTTCTTCTGGTGCAGGGAATGTCTAGAAATGTCATTCAGGAGCTATGGTCTGGAAAGGGGACCTCACAGTTCTGACTGGTGCCCTATCCTACTTTGGCTTAGCTGGTATCCAAGGTGCAAGACAAAGTACTCTCTATTCTTTCCTTTCCTCTTCTCAAGTAGAAGAAATGCATCTCTTTTGAAGCTATGAGCTCTGCAGTCTGGATAGGATGGGGGGATTCTATCACATTCTTACCTGCCACAGCTGATGTCTCAGTAGGTGGCATCCCCACTGCTTCCCAGTCCACTGTGTCAGGGCCCAGCTCAGCCCTGGGACTCACCTAAGACTTGCAATCTTAGGTAAGTCTTAGGGCTAACCTAAGATTGTAAGGTAGGCCCAGAACAGGGCCTAGTGCTAGATATACAAATGACCTTGTAGCCTAGACTGCCTTTCAAGTTTACTTTGAGACCCTGAGCATTTTAGCCCTTGGTGACAAGGTTTGAGGGAACTCTATTTCCAACTGCTGGCATCAGCAATTCCCCTCTGGGAATTGGCTGGTTACATTTTTCCTTCATGGGTGGGCATCAGCTGAGTTTGGTCTGTTGTTTTTTTTTTTTTTTTCTTGTTCTATCAGAACACCAGTGAGGTTAATGCGTCAAAATTGCTGTGTTCTTCCTCCTCAGCACACAGAAAGACTCTCTGTATCATAATATTACTGCTGGAGGATGCAGAAGAGGTGGTATCAGTGATTCAAGACTATTGTTTCCTTCTCTTCCATGCATCTTTCAGGGATGCAAAGTTAAAACCAGGTACCATGAGGATTTACCTAATTTTTTTTATTCTCATGAAGGGTTTTTTTTTTGTGTGTAGATAGTTGTTAAATTGGTGTCCTTATTGTTGGGGGTACTATGAGGAGAGCCTTCTATTCTGCCACTTTTCTCTGCCTCTCAATTTTAAATTAATTTCTTAAGATATAGAAGAAAACAGGGTGTGATGTATACTGCAAAATTTCCTTAGACAAAGGTGGATATGTTTAACTCACTCCATGTATATATAAATATTATCATATTATCATATGTATCTTATCACATTACTGTGATCTGGATGGACATTTAACATGGATGGACATTAATCAGGGCAGTGAATTTTTGGCTAGAACCTCAAAAGCACAGGCAACAAAAGCAAAGGTAGAAAAATAGGATTTCATTAAATTAAAACATTTCTATACAGCAAAAGAAACAACAGAGTGAAAAGAAAACTTGTGGATTATGAGAAAATATTCTGTAATCTTACACCTGATAAGGGTCTAATATCCAAAATAAATAACAAACACTAAGAACTCAATAGCAAGAAAAGAAATGCTGATTAAAATTTTGGCAAAAGTATTTCTCAAAAGAAGACATGGAAATAACCAACATATATATGATAAAATTCTCAAATCTCTGACCGCTGGTGAAATACAAATTAAAATCACAATGAGCTATTACCACATACCTGTTAGAGTAGCTATTATCAAAACGATGAAAGTTAATGAGTGTTGGTGAGGATGTGGAGAAAATGGAACTCAGGTAAACTGTTAGTGGGAATGTAAATTAGTACAGTAAAACAGTACAGAGATTCTTCCAAAAACTAAAAATATATTACCATATGATCAGGGAATCCCACTTATTTGTATATATCCAGAAAACTTGAAATCCTTTACAGATATATCTGCACTTTCATATTCATCTTAATATTATTCACGTGTAGAAAATATGAAAGCAACCTAAATACCCACAAAGGATGAATGGATAAAGAAAAATTAGTATATATACACAGTGAAATACTATACCACCATAGAAAGAAGAAATTTGAGGCATCATTTGTGACAACATGGATGAAACTGGAAAATATTATTCTAAGCTGAAAAAACCAGGCACAGAAAAAAAAAATACTGCCTGAACTCAGTTATATTTGAAATCTACAAAAGTGGAATTTATAAAAACAGAAAATAGAATGGTGGCTACCAGAGGCTGGCAGTTAAGGGAGATAGGGAATGGAAAGGAGTTGATCAAAAATATTAAGTTTCAATTAAGCAGGAGAAATAAGCTTCATTGAACTATTGCATAGCATGTGGACTATAGTTAATGATAATGTGTTGTATATTTCAAAATGTCTAAAAGAGTAGATTGTATTCCTTTCTTTTTATTTGTTTATAATTATACAGTAAAAGTGAAATTTTGCTATATTATTATATCGTACTGAAATGAAGTCAGACCCCTAAATGCATTCATCATTGGAGCAATACATATTGTACTCACCAACCCCTTTCCACTTCCATCCCCCCGAGTCCCCATTATCCATCATTTCACACTCTTCTCCTATGTGTACTCATATTATTTAGCTCCCACTTATCAGTGAGATCATGTGGCATTTGTCTTTCTGTATCTGAGTCATTTCACTTAGCATAATGTCCTCCAGTTTTATCTATGTAGTTGCAATAAACATAATTTTAGTCTTTATCATGGCTGAATATATATATTGTTATTAATATATTATTACCAATATGTATTAATAACATATGATATATATTATTACTTTTATCCAATCTTTTGTTAATGGACAGGTGTTGATTCCATGACTTTACTATTGTGAGTAGTGCTGCAATAAACATAGAAGTGAAAGTATCTTTTTAATTTAATAATTTATTTTCCTTTTGGTAAATACCCAGTAATGGGATAGTTGGATCTTATGGTAGTTCTATTGTTAGTTTTTTGAGAAATATACATATTGTTTTTCAAAGAGGTTGTAATAATTTAAATTCACACTAACAGTATATAAACATTCCCTTTTCTCTGCATCTTTGCCAATATCTGTATTTTTTTAAACTTCAGTAATAGCCATTTTGACTGGTAGAAGGTGATATATTATTGTTGTTTAGTTTGCATTTATATAGTGGTTAGTGATGTTGAATATTTATCATATGTTTTCAAACATTTGTCTTTTTCTGAAAAATGTCTATTTATATTCTTAGCCCACATTTAAATAAAATTATTTTTGTTGTTGAGTTGATTTGAGTTCCTTGTAAATTCTAGATATCACTGCCTGTCAAAGGCATAGTTTGCAAATATTTTGTATCATTTCACAGGTTGCCTGTTCACTCTGGATTATTTCTTCTGTGATACATAAGACTTTTTGTTTAAATAAGTCCCATTTGTCTATTTTTGCTTTTGTTTTACCTCTGCTTTTGATGTCTTACTCATGAATTCTTTGCCTAGAACAATGGCTAGAAGAGATTTCTTTAGATTTTCTTCCAGTGTTTTTAGTGTTTAATGTCTTACATATAATAAGTCTTTAATCCAACTTGAGTTGATTTTAGTATATAGTGAGAGGTATGGATCATTCTTTTCCTTCTTTTCCATATGACAATCCAGTTTTTCTGGGAACATTTACTGAAAAGAGTATCCTTTTCCTGCTGTTTTGGTTACTGTAGCTTTGTAGTATAATTTGAAGTGAGTCAGTGTGATGTCTCCAGCTTCTTTCTTTGCTCTCGTTTTTTTCCTTCCTTCCTTTTCTTCCTTCCTTCTTCTTTCCTTCCTTCCTTCCTCCCTCCCCCTTCCTCCCTCCTTTCTTTCTCTCTTTCTCTCTTTCCTTCCTTCCTCCCTCCCTCCCTCCCTCCCTTCCACCCTTCCTTCCTTCCTATCTCTCTCTCTCTCTCTCACTCTCTCTCTCTTTCTTCCTTTCTTTCTTTTTCTTATTTTGCTTAGAATTCCTTTGGCTATTTCTGGGCTCTTTTTTGATTTCATATGAACTTAAAATTGTTTTTCTGTTTTCTCTCATGTGTTGGAAATTGAGAGTGTGATGTTGAAAAAACATTGTTTTTCTTAGTTCCGTGAAAAGTAGTGTTCATATTTTGATAGGGATTGCATTGCACTTGTAGATTTATTTAGGCAATATGGTCATTTTAATTATATCAATTGTTGTATTCCATAAACAATGGATATTGTTTCATCAGTTTGTGTCATCTATTATTTTCTTTATCAGTGTTTATTAGTTTCCCTTGTAGATATCTTTCACTTCCTTGGTTAAATTATATTTCCAGATGTTTTATTTTTTGTAGCTATTGTAAATAGAATTGTCTTATTGATTAGATCTTCAGCTAGATTGGGATTGGTGTATAAAAATACTGCTAATTTTATATCATAAAATTTTACTGAATTCATTTATTATTTACCAAATGCAGGAGGTTTGTTGGAAATTTTAGGATTTTCTAGGTGTAAGATTATATCATTAGCAAACAGGGATAATTTGACTTCTTTTCCAATTTGGATGGCTTTTGTTCTGTTGCCTCATTGTAGGGCAAGGACTTCTATTACTATGTTAAATAAGAAGGTAAAAGTGGGCATCCTTGTCTTGTTCCACTTCTTAGAAGGAATGTTTTCAACTTTACTTCTTTCCGTATGATGTTGCTTGTGGGTTTGTTGTATACGGCCTGCATTATGTTGAGATATGTTCATTTTATTCCTAGTTTGTTGAGCTTTTTTATTATAAAGAGATGCTGAATGCTATTTCTATATTTATCTACTATAGTTTCTGTCCTTAATTCTATGTGACATATAAAGTTTATTGATTTGCATAAGTGAAATTATTCTTGAGTTACTGGGATAAAACCCACTTGATCATAATGTATCAGTTGTTCAATGTGTTGTTGCATTTGATTTGCTGGTATTTTGTTGGGGGTTTTTGTGTCAATGTTCATCAGGGATATTCCTCTTAAGTTTACTTTTTTGTCTGGTTTTGGTGTCAGGGTAATTGATATGGTTTGGATTTGTGTCCCTGCCCAAATCTCATGTCAAATTGTAATCTTTAATGTTAGAGGAGGGGTCTGGTGAAACGTGATTGGATCATGGGGTTCAATTTCCCACTTGCTGTTCTCAAGATATACTAAGTTCTCATGAGATCTTGTGGTTTAAAAGTGTGTAGCACCTCCCACTGCTCTTCCTCCTCCTCCAGCCATGTAAAACATGCCTGCTTCCCCTTCTCCTTCCACCATATTGGCAAGTTTCTTGAGGCCTCCCCATCCATGCTTAATTGGCCTGCAAAATCGTGAACCAATTGAACCTTCTGTTTTTATAAATTACCCAGTTTTAGGTATTTCTTCACAGCAATGCAAGAAATAGACTAATACAGAAAGTTGGTAGTGAAGAATAGAGTATTGCTGTAAAGATAGCTGAAAATGTGGAAGCAACTTTGCAACTGGGTAATGGGAAGAGGTTGGAAGATTGTGGAGGCCTCAGAAGAAGAGAGAATGATGAGATAAAATTTGTAACTTCTTAGAGACTTGCTAAATTTTTGTAAGCAAAATGCTAACAGTGATATGGACAATGAAGTCCAGATTGAGGAGGACTCAGAGGAAAATGACAAATTTATTGGGAATTGGAGCGAAGGTCACTATTGTTATGCATTAGCAAAGAGATTGGAGGCATTGTGCCCCTTCCCTGGATATCTGTGGAATTTTGAACTTGAAAATGATGATTTAGGATATATCTTGGAAGAAATCTCTAAGCAGCTTAAACTTCAAGATGTGGCAAGACTGCTTCTAGCAGCCTATGCTTATATTTATGAGCAAAGAAAATAGCACAAATCTAGAACTCATATTTAAAAGAATAGAAAAGCATACAAGTTTGGAAAAGTTACAGGTTGGCCATATGTTAGAAAACAAAAACCTATTGTCTGGGGAGGAATTCACACCATCTGTAGATATTTAGATGAATAAATAGGAATCGGATGTTAATAGCAATGACAATGAGTAAAATGCCTTTAAGACACTTCAGAGACCTTTGCAGCAGCCCCTCCCATCACAGGCCTGGAGGTCTAGGGGAAAAGAATGGTTTCATGGGGTGGGACCAGGGCCCCACTGTCCTGTGCAACCTCAGAACACTGCTCTTTATTTCTAAGACACTCCAATTTCAGCTGTCACACAATGGGCCCCAGATATGTCTCAGGCTGCTTCTTTAGAAGATGCAAGCCATAAGCCTTGGCAGCTTCCATTTGGTGTTAAGCATGCAGGTGTGCAGAGGGCAAGGGTTGAAGCTTGGGAGCCTCTGCCAAGATTTCAGAGATGTATGGAAACACCTGGATATCCAGAAAAAAGTCTGCTGCAGGGGCAGAGCCCTCATGGAGAACCTCTTCTAGGGCTGTGCAGAGGGAAAATGTGGGGTTGGAGCCCTGACACAGAGTGCCCACTGGGGCACTGCCTAGTGGAGCTGTGAAAAGAGGACCACCTTCCTCCAGACCATAGAATGGTAGATCCATCAACACTGTGTGCCTGGAAATGTCAGAGGCACTCAATGCTAGTCCATGGAAGCAGCTGCCGGGAATATACCCTGCCAAGCCACAGGGTCAGAGCTGACCAAGGCCTTGTGAGCCCACCCCTTGCATCAGTATGTGCTGGATGTGAGACATGGAGTCAAAGGAGATTATTTTGGAGCTTTAAGATTTAATAACTGCCCTGCTTGGCTTCAGATTTGAATAGGACCTATAGCTCCTTTGTTTTGGCCAATTTCTCCCATTAGCAATGGAAATATTTAGCCAATGCCTGTAATCCCATTGTATCTTGGTAGTAACTAACTTGTTTTTTGTTTTGTTCTGTTTTGTTTTGTTTTAAGCCTCATAGATGGAAGGGACTTGCCTTGTCTTAGATGATACTTTGAACTGTGGGTTTTGAGTTAATGCTAAAATGAATTAAGAATTGGTGGACTGTTGAGAAGGGATAATTGTATTTTGCAAAGTGAGAAAGACATGAAATTTGGAAGGGGTCAGGGACACAATGATATGGTTTTGATTTGTGTCCCCACCTAAATCTCATGTTGATTTTAAATCCCCATTATTGGAGGAGTGGCCTGGTGGCAGGTGATTGGATCATGAGGTCATATTTTCTACTTGCTGTTCTTGTGACAGTGAGTGAGTTTTCATGAGATCTGGTGGTTTAAAATGTGTATCACCTCCTGCTTCTCTGTCTTCCTTCTGCTCTGACCATGTAAGATGTGCATGCTTCCTCTTTACCTTCCACCATGATTATAAGTTTCCTGAGGCCTCCCAAGACATGCTCCCTGAATAGCCTGTGGAACCATGAGCCAATTAAACCTCTTTTTGTAATAAATTACCCAGTGTCAGGTATTTATAGCAGCATGAGAATGGACTAATACAGTGATACTAGCATCATAGAATCAGGGAGAATTGTCCTCCTTCCCAGATTTTTGGAAACTTCAGGAAGATTGGTATTTTTTCTTCTCTGTATGTTTGATAGAATTCAGTTGAGAAATAATATTGATCTGGTCCTTCACTTTTATTTGTTGGGAGACATTGTATGAAGAGATTTTTAAATGCTGGTTCAGTCTCACTACGCATTATTTGTCTGTTTCATTTTGGTAATATGTATTGTTTTATTTTTGTCTCTATTTCATTTAGTTCTATTCTGATCTTTGGTTTTTTTTTTTTTTTTTTTTTGCTGCTAAACTGGGGTTTGATTTGTTCTTTTTATTCTAGTTACTTGAGATGCTATTCTAGTTACATTATTAATTTGTTGTATTCCTACCTTTTTGATGTAGGCACTTAATGCTATAACCTTATCTTTTAGCATTACTTTTGTTGTATCCTACGGTTTTTGGTATGTTGTGTTTTCATTTTCCTACATTTAAAAAATGTTTTCAATTTGTTTCTTAATTTCTTCATTGACCCAGTAAACATTGAGGAGAATGTTTTTAATTTTTATGTATTTGTATAGTGTCCACAGTTCCTCTTGATATTGATTTTTAGCTTTTTTCTACTGTAGCCTAAGAATATATTTGATATAATTTTGATTTTCACATATTTGTTAAAAATTATTACATAGGCAACCATTTGATCTGTCTTGGAGAATGTTCTGTGTGCTGATGAAAATAATGTGTATTCTACACTTTTTGGATAGAATATTCTATAAATGGCTGTTAAGACTGTTAAGTCTATTTGGTCTAAAATCCTATTTAAGTCCAATGTTTATTTGTTAATTTTCTGTCTCAGTGATCTGTTTAGTGCTGTGAGAAGAGCATTGACGGCCCACATCAGTCTTATATTACTGTCTGTCACTTTCTTTAGGTCTAACAATATTTGTTTTGTGAAATTTTGGTGTTTTAATGTTAGGTGTATATGTATATAAAGTTGTTATCATCTCTAATTTGATTGATTGCTTTATCATTATAAAATGACCTTCTTTGTCTTATTGTAGTATTTTTCATTTACAATGTGTTTTACTTGATATAGGTGTAGCTACTCCTGCCTGCTTTGGGTTTCATATGCATGGAATATCTTTTTCTATCCTTTACTTCTTTTATATATATATATGCCTTTAGAGGTAAAGTGAGTTTTATCTAAACAGCATATAGTTGGATCATGTGCTTTAAATCTGTTCTGCAAATTTATATCTTTCAAGTGTGGCATTTTATCTACTTACATTCAAGGTTAATATTAATATGTGAGGCTTTATTCCTATGATACTATTAGTTGTGACCACATTGTTTTGTAAATTATTTGTTTATTTTTCCCTTTTTGTCTTGTGGTTTGATCATATCCTGTAATGTCAGCATTTGATTTCTTTCTCTTCCTCTTTGGTTACTGTTTTATAAAACCTGTGAGTTTTATGTTTTTATGTGTTTTGAGATTGTAAATATCAACCTTTCATTTTAATATTTAAGACTCCTTTGATCATTTCATGTAAGTTAGGTTTACTAGTGACAATTTTCCTTAACCTTTGGTTGCCTAGGAAAGTCTAATTTTCTTCCATTTATGAAGCTTATTCTGGCAGGACTTAAAATTCTTGGCGGAGAGTAGTTTTTTTTTTCCTTTTAGCACTTCCAAATGTAGTGCTGTTCTCTTTTGACCTGTAAAGTCTCTGCCAAAAAGTCTGCTGTTAGTCTGGTGGAGCTTCCCTTATAGGTTACCAGACACTTTTCTCTTGCTAATTTTAAAATTATTTATTTCACTTTGAATTTAGACATTCTGACTATAATATGCCAAGGTTAAGACCTTTTTACAATGTATTTTATACTGCACATCATTGGGCCTTCTGTATCTGGATGTCTAACTCTCTGGCTAGGCTTAGAAAGTTTTTGTTGATTATTTCCTCAGATAGATTTTCAAAACTTTTTGATCACTCTGCTCCCATAGAAATACCAATATTTTGCAAGTTTGGTCACTTTATTGACTCCCAAATTTCTTGAAGGCTTTTTTAATTTTTTTGTATTGTCTTTAAAATTTTTCTGACTGACCTATTTTCAAGTTCTGAGATTCTTCTGCTTGCTCTATTCTATTACAAAAGCTTTGTGATATATTTTGTATTTCCTCCAACTCAATGAATTTTTTTTATTTTCAGAATTTTTTTAAATTTTTTTTAAAGATAATTCCTTGGTAAATTTCTCATTTATATTTTGAATTGATTTTCTGTTTTTTTTCTGTATTAGTTTTCATGTTTCTCTTACATCTTATTGAACTTCTTAAAAATCAATATTTTGTATTTATATCTGAAATTTTGATGAATTCTTGACTAGAATCTATTGCTGGACACCTGTTATGAAACATTAGGGGTGTCATAATGCTCTGTTTTTACATGTTTCCTATGTCCTTTCACCAATATTTGCACATCAGTAGTAGCTATTGTTTGTTCCAATTCTTTAAAATTGCTTTCCTTGGAGATAATTTTTTTCTGAAAATGTATATAATTATTGGTTGAGTAGGACATTTTGGCTTTGACTTTTGATTCCTGCAATAACATGATCTTTGTATGACTTCTTCAGCAGTACATAGGGTCAGTGGTATCTGTAATTTTTTTTCAGCAGCTTACAGTACATTTATTTAATACTGTGGTGAAGTTTTGTGAAGTTTTGATGGGAACTTGAATACCAACTGAGCCAGTTCTTGTGCCCTGGTGGTGGCAGCAGAAAGCTAAGAATGCCTGTTTTTAATACCAAAAACAGCTTATGCTGGCTCTGATGTTAGTGGGTCATGAAGGGCTGAATATTGGGCCCCCAGCTTGCTTAGACATTTAGTTATGGGAGTGGTGGGCTGGAGTGTGGGCAGTATCTCAGACCCCTAACTAGGTGGTGCGCCGTGGGTAATGGCAGTAACAGTGGTAGAGCAATACACTAGAATGCACACAATCTGTGCTGGTGTTGCTGATAGCTGTGGTATGTTGGTCAGCCTTGTCCCCAGTCCCACACATGCCTGTAGTAAGGCAGTGGGTACTGTCCTCAGTGTCCTTAGGAGAGCTTACCATCTCCTGTCTCTCCACCAGCTAGGTGGTGCTTGCAGCCACGTCACCTCAAAGTCAGCACAAGGGATGGACACAGCTCTGCAATAAACTCTCAAATGGTTGTCATCTGTGGGTCTGTGACCATAAAGAGCACAGCCTCTTCAGGTGATCAGCATGGGCAAGAAACTTTGGGGAGTGCAGTATGTTTCTATCTCAGTCTCACAGTAGTCCCTTGCAGGGTAGTGGGTACTGTCTTAGATATGCATAAAAAACCTGTTTTTCCTGTTTCACAAAAGAAGATTTTCTGTTTTGTCTGTTTCACAACAGCTAGGCAGCAGCTACAGTCATATCTCATTGAACTTGGACTGATGGTGGGCTCATCCCAGTATTAAACTATCAAAATGATGCTTTAGGTCTGCAACAAGAAGTGTGGGGCCCCTGTTAGGCAGGCAGAATGAGCAAGAAGCCATGGAGAGAATGGTTTGCTCATGTCTTTGTCTCATAGAAGCCCATTGAACACAGTGAGTATTGTCCTAAATATGTATAGGAAAGCCAGGTTTCTTTGTCCCTCTTTGGCCATGTGGTGGCTATAGCTGTGTCCACCAAAACCAGCAAAGGAGGTGAAGTCCCTCCCAGGCAAGCAACGTGGGCAGGAAACTGGGGAATGCACTCCACTCATGTCTCAGTCTCAACAGCAGCAAAGTGGTAGGAATCCTCCCAGGGGTCTGTGGGAATATCCAGCACTCCTTAGAGCAGTACAGTGGCTGCAGTCATGTCTTTGGCTTGGATCTCAAAATGGGACCCATCTGAAGCTGCTGTAGGTTTCAGTGCCTCTGGGATTCTGCATGGGTTCTTTTAATGGAGATATGTCTCTGTGAAATCTTTAGGTAGCTCTATATGTCAGCAGTGAGGCCCTAGTGGATCAAGGGTTTCTCCTATAGCCAAGATTGTAAAAGCCCATTTTGGAGTGCAGATCCCTGGAGAGTCCTGTCTTACTGATTTCCTGCATCCAGGAGATCCAGTAGCATCTCCTGGCTCTCAGCCATTCCCTGCCCTGGCAAGCTACCTCAAACCTAGTTTTTACTTCTGGTATTTCTTGTCACTTCTCTGATAAATCCTGGCACTCTCTTCTACACAATCTGTTTGAGATATACATCCTTACTATTCTGTTTCTTTTTCATGGAGAAGGTACAGGCTATATCAAAAAATCTTGATCAAAAAGAGATTTTAAACATTCTTGTCACAAAAAAGTAACAAGCAGGAGAGGTGATTTATATGTTAGCCTGATTTATTGTTTCTGCAATATGTGCATATATTAAAACATCACATATGTCATATAAACACATTTAATCATTTGTCAATTGAAAAATAATAATAATGTTTGTATAAGCACCATTTAAAAATATATGTAATTAAATATTTAATTTTATGACAAGTGTAGATTCACATACACATTTAAAAGACAATTCAGAGAGATTCCATATATCTTTTACCAAGTTTGTCCCAATGGTAACATCTTGAAAATCTACCATATTAAAACTACGATATGGACCCAAATACAGTCAACATACAGAATAGTTCCATCACCATAAGAATTACTCATATTAACATTTTGTAGTCACACCAAGTGTGAATACAGTATGCTATTTTAATATTTTATACATTGTATTTCATGTATTTTATACATTGTATTTAACATTTTTGTACATTTTGTACATTGTATAATGATCAAATCAGGATATTTAGTATATTACCTAAACTATTTATCATTTCTTTGTGGTGACAACATTCAAAATCTTCTCTTCTAGCTATTTTGAAATCTACAATACAGTATTGTTAATTATACTCACCATATTGTGCAATGGAACCTGAAAACTTATTTCTTCTATCTAACTGTAACATTGTACCCACTGAAGAATCCCTCCTCCCCATCACTGTTTCCTTCTGCAGCCACTGGTAACCACTATTCTACTCTCTACTTCTATGAGATGAAATATTTAGATTTCACAAAGCAGTGATATTATGCAGTATTTGTGTTTTTGATCAATGGAACAAAACAGAGAACCCAGCCATCCATTTTTTTTGTGTGTTTTTTACAAACACACCGATAACTTACAATGGGAAAAGGACAGTCTCATCGATTAAACATCCCAGAAAAACTGAATATCTACATGCAGAAAAATGAAACCAGATTCCTATGTCTTGCCATATAAAAAATTAACTCAAATTGGATTGAATACTTAAATCTAAGACCTCAAACTATGAAACTAGTAGAAAAATTGGAAAAATGTTACAGAACATTGGTTTATGAATAAAGATTTATCGAGGAAGACCTCAAAAGCACAGGCAACAAAAGCAAGATTAAACAAATGAAATGATATCAAGCTAAATAGCATCTGATCAGCAAAGGAAATCATTCATGGTGTGAAAAGGCCATGTATAGAATGGGAGAAAATACAGTTGACCTTGAACAACAGCAATTAGGGGTGCCAAACTGCCACCTCCTGTGCAACTGAAAATCTGCAATTGACTTTTGACTCCCCTAAAACTTAACTACTGATAGCCTACTGTTGACCAGAAGTTTTACTGATAACATAAACAGTCAATTAACACATAGTTCATATGACATATGTACTATATACTGCATCCCTACAACAAGGTTAGCTAGAGAGAACAGTATTTTATTTAGAAAATTATAAGAAAGAGAAAATACATTTACAATACTGTATTGTATTTATAGATTCTGCAAGTTTACATTTTTTGTTTTAGAAGATGGATTATCTGTGTGAAATGATACACAACTATAGCTGCAGATCTCAGTCTGCTGTGTACATCAAGTAAATCAACCTTTTCTTATAATGACATGACTTTCCTCTGATTCTTGAAAACACTTCCAGTATCACTAATTGCACTTCATATGAGTCTCCAATGGTGTTATGCAAGGGTTATAGTGTTGAACTAAACATGATAAAAAATAAATTTTTTTATCACTTTTTACTGTAAGAGATCACTTTTTATTGCTATACACAATTTACTGGAGAGATGAACTACTCATATGCAGATGATGAGCATCACATTGCATTTTAAGGGGATTATCACAAAACTTGAGGTCACTATGGTCGCAACAGGAGGTGGCTACAAAATGAATACAGTAGTACAGTAAGTACTACGGTTAGTTTTTTGTAGTTATAACTTAACACTGCATCTTCATGCTTGTTTACATTTCTCTCAACTGAAAATTATGTTGTTTATGGTATGTTAGTGTTTGTGTGATTAAGTTTTGATAAATTTAAATTTATAATGAATTTGTGTGTATTTCATGGCAGTGCACAATAAACTAGATTAATATCTACATATATTTTATGCATTCATGATATAACTATTTCTAGGTTCTGCAGTTCGACTGAGTTTTTTTCAAATTGTTTCAAGTCTCCAAAAGAGTGTTCAATATATTTATTGAAAAAAAATCTGCATATAAGTAGACCTGTGCAGTTGAAACCCATACAATTCAAGGATTAACTGTATTTGTGTGCTGTGCATCTGACAAGGGATTAATATTCAGAATATTTTTTAAAAAACTAAAAAATTAAGTAACAAAAATAAATAATTTGATTTAAAAATAGGCAAATGACTTGAATATACATTTCTCAAAAGAAGGCAGGTTTAATTTTGTAAGAAACTGCCAAACATTTTTCCAAAGTGACTGTAATATTTTTATTCCCAATAGCAGTTGGGATGAGTGATTCAGTTTTTCTGCATCCTTGCCAGCATTTGATGTTGTCATGATTTTTTATTATAGTCGTTATGTTAGGTGTATTTCATGATATCTCATGTGTTTTTAAATTTCATTTCCCTGATGGTTAATGGTGTTGGGCAGTTCTTCGTGTGATTATTTACCATCTGTATATCTGCAGTAAAATGCATCTTCATGATTTTTGCCTATACTTGAATTGAATTTTTACATTTTGGCTTTTGAGTTTGTAGAGTTCCTTAAATACTCTAGATGCTAGTTCGCTGTCATACATGTGCTTTGCTAATATTTTCCCCAGTCTTTTAGCTTGTCTTTTCAGTCTCTTAACAGGGTAATTCACAAAGCAAAAGTTTTAATTTTCATAAAGACTAATTTATTAATTTTTCATGGAGCGTGTTTTTGGAACAAAATTAAAAGGACTCTTTGCTTAGTCCTAGATTCAAAAAAATTTTTCATATGCATTTTGCTAAATGTTTTATAGTTTTACATTTTACATTTAAGTCCATGATTCATTTTTTAGTTCATTTTTATAAAGGTATGAAACAGGTAAATGTTCATTTCCATTTTTTGCCTATGAATGTCCAGTTTCTCCAGCATCATATGTTGAAAAGACTTCTTTGAAAAATCAAATAAGTATATTTGTACAGATTTGTTTCAGGGTTCGCTATTTTGTTTTACTGATATGTGTCAAATCACAACCAACAGCACAGACTTTATCACCATATATGATAAGCCTTGAAGTCAAGAACACTGGTTCTTCTCACTACATTCTTTTTCAAATAGCTTTAGCTATTCTAGGTCTTTTTCCTTTACATATTCAATTTAGAATAATCTTTTCTATACTACTGAGAAAACATTTTGGGATTTTTATAGTAATTATATTTAACCTACATAAAATTTGGGGTAGAATGGACATCTTTATTATGTTGAGTCTAACAATCATTGGGCATATCATGTGCTATGGTTTGAGTATTTTTCCTCTTTCAAAATTGATCCCCAATGTAATGTTGTTGAGAGATATGGTGCTTTTCTTATAAAAGGGTTTTATGGAGGACATTCACTTTTTTTTGACCCTTCTGTTCTTTCCACCATGTGAGGACACAGCATGTTTTTGCTCTGGATAACAGCACAACATGAACCATCTTGGAAGCAGAAACACTGGGCCCTCAACAGCAGATGCCTTCATTTTCAACTCCCCAGCCTCCAGAACTGTGACAAATTTCTGTTATTTATAAATTACCTAGTCCATGGTACTTTGTTATAGCAGCACAACCAGACTGAGACAGTATGTCTCTCCATTTATTTAGACATTTTTTTTATTTCTATCTTCTCCATTGTGTACATTTCCATATACAAATTGTGTACTTGCTTCATAAGACTTACATCTAAGTATTTCACTTTTTAAGTAACTGTAAGTGATATTGTATTTTCGATTTTACTGTCTACATGCTCATTGCTAGCACATAAAAATATGATTGATTATTTGGATCTTTTACTTATATCCTACCGGCCTGTTGACATTACTGATACATTCTATGAGGGTTTTTTTATTTTCCTGTTAGAGTCCTTGGAATATTGTAGATAAACAATAATGTCATCCCAAATAAGGATATTTTTATTTCTTCTTTTATGATTTATATGTCATTTATTTTCTTTACTTGCCTCACTGAACTGTCCAGGAATTTTATTACTATGTTGAATGAAAATGAGAATTGTTAGAGTGGACAACCTTGAATCATCCATAATCTTAACAGAAAACGTTCAGTATTAGACTATTGAGAATAATGCTAGAGGTAGTTCTGTGTAGATAATTTTAAAGTAACTTAAATATGATTTTTTTTTCCTATTTTCCTAGAAGTATCATGAATTGGCATTGAATTTTCTCAAATGCTTTTCTTTGCATTGATTGATATGTTTGTGTGATCTTTACTCTTTAGGCTCTTAATATGATGGATTACATTAATTGATTTTGTCATACTGTACCAGCCTTGCATACCTAGATCAAACTTCCTTTAGTCATGGTGGATAATTCTCTTTTCTATATTGCTGAATTCTGTTTGCTTATATGTGTTAAGGATTTTTACATTTAGATTCATGAAGGATATTGATCTATAGTTTTATTTTCTTGTATTTTTTGTTTTGTTTTTGTATCAGGATAATACTAGCTTTTTAAAATAAATTGGAAATAGTCAGTTTTTCTGTATATGTTTGATAGATTTCTCCAGTAAAATTATCTTTGGTTGATATTTGTGGGGAGCTTTAATATACCAATTAAAGTTAATTAATAATTATAGTAATTGAAATATTAAAAATGTATTATTTCAAATTGAATAAGTTGTGGTAGTTTTGTTTCTCAAGGAATGAATACGTTTTGCCTAATTATTCAAATTTATGTGTTTTGCCACATTTATATTTTTTCCTTATTTTTATGTCTTCAGGATTCATGTTGAAATCTTCTGTTTTATTTTTATTCATATATACTTTTGTTCCCTGTCATACTTGCTAGAGATTAGACAATTTTGTTGCTCTTTAAAAAAAATCAGATTTTTAAAAATTCTTTTCTATTGTTTGCCTGTTTTCAATTTCTGTATTATTCTCCCTTTTGATTTCTTTGGATTGGTTTTTCTCTTTTTATATAGTTTCATGAGGTGGAAGCTAAGATTTTTTTATTTGAGACTTTACCCTTTCCTTTTTAAAAATTTTAAATTTATTTTTAATTCACACTTTGTAATTTCACATATTTATGGGATACAATCTGATATTTTGATACATGTCTATGTTGTATAGTTATCCAGTCAGGGTAATTGGTGTATACACAACCTCATGCATTTATTAGTTCTTTGTGATGAGAACATTCAAAAGCCTCTCTTCCAGCTATTTTGTGATATACAATATACAATATTTTACTGTTAACAATAGTCACCTTAATGTAAAAAAATAATGCCAGAATTTAATCCTCCCATTGAATTGTAGCTTTCTACTTGCTGACCAATCCCTGCTCTAGTAACCACTGTTTTCTTCTCTACTTCTGTTCCCATGATATCAAACATTTTTGTTCTTTCAGATTACACATATGAGTGAGATCATGTGATGTTTACGGGTCTGGCTTATTTTACTTCACATAATGCCCTCTAGGTTCATCCATGTTTTCATAAATTGACAGAATTTCATTTTTTTAGCACTGAACAGTATTCCATTGTGTATGTATACACAGTTTCTTTATTCACTCATCCATTTTTCAACACTTATGTTGATTCCATATCCTCATTATTGTGAATTATGCTGCAATAAACATGGAAATGCAGATATATATTTAACATATTGATTTTATTTCTTTTGAACACCTACCCAGTAGTGGGACTGCTGGATCATATGGTAGTTATATTTTTAGTTTTGGGTGGAAACTCCAGACTGCTTTTATAATTGCTGTGCTAGTTTAATCTCACCAACAGTGTAGAGGTTTTTCATTTTTTTCCACATCCTCTCTAACACTTTTTTCCTTTTCTTTTTTTTTTTTTCTTATAATACCAATTGTGACTAGGGTAAGATGATATCTCCTTGCTGTTTTTATTTGAATTTCCCTGATGATTAGTGACGTTGAAAATTTCTCATGTAACTTTTGCCCTTTTGTATGGCTTCTTTGAGAAATATCTGTTAAGGTAATTTGCTCACTTAGAAAATCTTTTTGTTCATCACCCACCTACCCCAAAACATAAAATACAATAAAAATTAAAAAAAAAAAAAAAAAGAAAAAAAAGAAAATCTTTTTGTTGCTGTTTTTTCAAATTTCTTATATATTCTGGATATTAAAACCTTGTCACAGATATGATTTGCAAATATATTGGCAATCCCTAGATACCTGCGGTAAAATCTATTTTATAGGTTTTCTCTTCACTCTGTTATCAGTTTCCTGTGCTATGCAAAAGCTTTTTAGTTGATATAATTCCTTCTGCCTATTTTTTATTGTATTGCTTGTGCTTTTGAGGTATTATTTAAAACTCTTTGGCTACATTCAATGTTGTGAAGCATTTTCCTATATGTTTTCTTCTAGTAGTTTGATAGTTTCAGGTTTTTCTTTTAACTCTTTACTCTTTAATCCAATTTGAGTTAGTTTTTGCATAAGGTTGAGAAGTAGGTGTCCACTCTCATTCTCCTGCATGTGGATACAGTTTTTCCTGTACTACTTATTAATGAGATTGCCTTTTTCTTAATGTGTATTCTTGACAACTTTTTCAAAAATCAATTAGCTGTAGGTACCTGAATTTATTTCTAGGCTTTCTATTCTCATCTATTGGTCTATGTGTCTATTTTTATGCTAGAACCATGCTGCTTGGGATACCTTTCTTAATAGCAGATAGTGTGATGTCTCAAAATTTGTTCACTTTGCTCAGGAATGTTTTGTCTTTTCAAGGTCTATTGTGATTCCATATAAATTTTAGGATTTTGTTTTCGATTTCTGTGAAGGTCATTGATATTTAATATGGATTGCATTAGGTCTGCATATTACTTTAGTGTGGCCATTTACAAAATTTTAATTCTTCCATTCAATGAACACTAAATATTATTTCATTTATTTTATCCTCTTCAATTACATTTATTAAAGTTTTATAGTTTTCAGTGAAGATATCTTTCATCTACTTGGTTAAGTTTATTTCTAGGTATATTTTATTTTGTACCTATTATAACTGAAATTGTTTGCTTGACTTCTTTTTTGTGTAGTTCACTATTATTATATAGAAATGTTTCTGATATTTATATGTTGAAATGCTTCTGATTTTTATATGTACCATGCAACTTATTTATTAGTTCTAAAAGATTTTTGGTGGTATCTTTAGGATTTCTATATATAAGAACATGTCCTCTGCAAAAAAAAAAAAAATACATTTTGACTTGTTCGTTTCCAATTCAGATGTCTTTTACTTCTCCCTCTTGCCTAATTGCTCTGGCTGGGACTGTCAATAGTATGCTGAATGGAAGTTGTGGAAGTTCACATCCTAGTCTTGTTCATAATCTTGGAGGAAGAGTTTTCAGCTTTTCTCCATTCACTATGATATCAGCTGTGGGTTTGTCAGTTATGGTCTTTATTCTGGTGATGTATACAAATTTTATACCTAATTTGTTAGAGATTTTATCATGGATTAATGTTGAATTTTTCAAATGCTTTCTCTGCAAATATTGAAATAATTGTATGCTTTTTGTTTTTCTGTTTATGTGTTTTGATGCATTTAATAATTTTCCATCCTCACATCCCTGTGGTGAATTCCAATTTGTCAGAGGAAAAGATCTTTTCAATTCGATTTTGAATTTTATTTACTAATATCTTGTTGAGATTTTTTTTTTTTATTCTGAGGCCTCCCCGCCACATAGAATTTTAAGTCCAATTAAACCTGCTTTTCTTCTTAGTCTTGGGTATGTCTTTATCAGTAGTGTGAATAAGGACTAATACAGTAAATCGGTACAAGTAGAGTGGGGCACTGCTGAAAAGATACCCGAAAATGTGGAATCAACTTTGGAACTGGATATCAGACAGAAGTTGGAACAGCTTGGAGGGCTCAGAACAAGACAGGAAAATGTGGGAAAATTCAAAATCTCCTAGAGACTTGTTGAATGGCTTTGACCTCTGTATTCATCAGGGATATTGGTTGTAGTTTTCTGGGATTTTTTTTTTTTTTTTGGTGTCCCTGTCAGGTTGAAATCAGAGTAACGCTGGTATCTTAAAATGAGTTTGAAAGTATTCCCACCCCTTCAACTCTCTCATTAGTTTAAAAAGATGATATTCTTTACATGTTCAGTAGAATTCAGAAGTGATTAGGCCTTGGGATTTGCTTTGATGAAAGGCTTTTTACTAATATTTCAATTTTCTCAATCATTATTGGTTGATTCATATTTTCTATTTCTTCATATTTTAATATTGGTATGTTGTATATGTCTAGGATTTTATCCATTTCTTCTGTTGCCAATTTTGTTGACATATAATTGTTCACCGTAGTCTCTTAAAATTCTTTGTACTTTTGTTGTTTGTTGTAATATCTATGTATTATCTATGATTTTATTATTTGAATCTTCTGGGTTTTTTTTTAGTGTGGCTAATGGTTCATCAATTTCATCTTTTCAAAAAGCCTATTCTATAATTTGTTGAGCCATCAATTATTTTTCTAGTATCTGTTTTATGTATTTCTATGCTGAATTTTTTTTTCTTCTATCAATTTTGCATTAATTTTTTTCTGGCTTTTCTAGTTCCTTGATGTGCATCATTAGATTGTTAGACATATTTCTTCTTTTATGAGTTAAATGGTTACTGCTATAAATTTTTCTCTACATGCTTTTCCTTTGTCCTGTAGGAACCACCAATGGTTGCTGAAAAAATGCTTGTTAAAGCACATTGCTTAATTTCCACATATTTTATAAAGTTTCCAGTTGTTTTCTTGCTGTTAATTTCTAGTTTTATGACATTGTGATCAAAACAATAAATAATATGGTCTCAAGCTTCTCAAATATGTTAAGATTTGTTTTATAGCCTAACATTTGATCTATTCCCAAAGAATATTTTGTGTAAAATTGAGAAGAATGTATATTTGGTAGCTGTTGGGTGAAGCATTCTGTAAATATGTGTTAGGTTTATTTGCTCTGTGGTACAATTTAAGTCTGAAGCTTCTTTGCTGAAATCTTGAGTAGATGATATATTCATTGTTGAATCTAGTGTGTTGAAATACCTCACTATTATTATTGCATTGTATCACTCTTTTTAATTCTAATATTTCCTTTATGATTCTGGGTGCTGCAATTTTTGGTACAAGTATAATTTTTATTATTTTATCCTCTGTTGAATTGATCATTTGGTCTATTGTAATTTGAATTTCTTTGTCCCTTTTTATATTTTTTGACTTAAAGTTATTTTATCTGATATTAGTATGGCTACTTCTGCTTGCTTTTTATTTCTATTTTTTCTATTTGCACATGATATCTTTTTTTCCTTCGCTTTCAATCTGTGTGCATTTAACAGTGAGGTTAGTCCCTTGTGGGCAGCATATAATTGGGTTTTATTTTATATATTCAGCCACTTTGTTTCTTTTAATTAATGTATTTAATCCATTTAAAGTCAAGGTTATTTATCGACAAGAACTTTAGTCCTGCCATTCTGTTAATTTTCTGGCTGTTTTGTTCCTTTCTTCCTATCTGGTTATTTGCCTTGGTGGCTTGGTGGTTTCAGTGGTTTTAAGCTGTTTCCCATTGCTCTTTTTTGTTTATCTTCTAATATTTATTTTTATTTTTGAAGTTAACATGGAGCAAACTTAAAGAATATTGTAGTGATAGTATGCTTTCTGAAGTCAATAGCCCCAGAACTTTGGTCAAATGTAAACATTTTAGACTTATCTTCTATCCCCTGCAATTTATATTTCTGTTTTCTTAATTTATCTCTTTAGCTATTATGGGTTTCTTAGGTACTAATTGCAACTGTTGTTTCTGATCATTTTTACTTTAAACCCTTATACTAAAGATTTAAGAGATTTACATGGCACCATTACATCACTGGGGTATTTTAAGCTTGATTTACAAATTTATCTCTGCTGATGAGTTTTAAACTTTCATGTGTTTTCATGATAGTCACTATAATCATTTCATTATCAATTGTTGTAGTTCAGTAAGCATTTCTTGAAAGGTCAATCCAGTGGCAATAAATTCTTTCAGTATTTACTTGTCTGGGAAGGTCTTTATTATTACTTCATTTCTGAAAAATAGCTTTGCAAGATATAGCATTCTTGGATAACAGGTTTTTTTCTCCTGTTCTTTGAATGTATCATTGTGTTCTCTCCTAGCCTGCAAGGTTTCTGCTAAGAATTCTTCTAGTAGTTCAGACATATTGTAAATGTTTTTTCCTTTGGGGCCTTTCAATGAAAACATTTTAAAGTTTTAATTTTTATTTTAGATTCAAGTGGTACATGTGCATTTTTGTTACAAGTGTACATTGTGTTGCTGAGTTATGACTTTCTATTGATCATGTCTCTTGGATAAGTGATGTAGTACCCAATGAGAAGTTTGTCTGCTTTAAAGGCCTCTGACAAGTTCATTATCTAAAAAGGGGAGGCATAAATAGTCCATCCCTTGTTTACGATATAATCAAGAAATAGCCATAAAAATGGGCAACCAGCAACTCTCAGGGCTGCTCTATGGAGTAGCCATTGTTTTATTCATTTACTTTCTTAATAAACTTGCTTTCACTTTAAAAAAATGTTTTTCAGGCCTTATCCTCATCCATCCCACCTTCCTTCTGGAGTCCCCAGTGTCTGTTGTTCCCATCTTTATGTTTAGGTGAACCCAATTTAGTTCCCACTTATAAGTGAGAGCATGTAATATATGATTTTCTGTTTCTATGTTAGTTTGCTTTAGGATAATGTCCTCCAACCGCATCCATGCTGATGCAAAAAAAAACTTGCTTTTGTTTTTTATGGCTGTACAGTATTCTATGGTGTATATGAACCACATTTTATGTATACAATCAATTGTTGATTGGCACCTAGGCTAATTACAAGACTTTGCTGTTGTGTACAATGCTGTCAACATACATGGGCATATGATTTTTTGGTGGAACTATTCATTTTCTCATTAATTTATACCTAGTAATGGGATTATTGGGTCAAATTGTAGTTCTACTTTACATTATTTGAGAAATCTTTAAGTTGCTTTCCACAAGAGCTCAGCAAATTTACATTATGACAAATTGTGTATGAGCATTTCCTATTTGCTACAACCTCACCATTTGTTATTTTTGTCTTTTTAATGATAGCTGTTCTGACTGGTGTGAGATAGTATCTCATTGCACTTTTAATTTAAATCTCTGTAATGAATAGTGATGTTAGGCATTTTCTCATGTGTTTGTTGGTCACTTGTGTGTCTTTTTATTTTGAGAAGTGTCTGCTCATATCCATTGCTCTCTTTTTAATGGAATTGGGATTTTTTTTTCTTGTTGATTGGTATGTCTGACAGATTTTGGTATCAGGGTGATACTAGTTTATAAAATAAGATATGGAGGAATCTCTCCTCCTTGATTTTTAGGAATATTTTCAATAGGATTAGTACCAGGTTTTCTCTGCACACTTGCTAGAATTTGGCTGTGAATCCACCTGGTTCAAGGGTTTGTTTTTTTGTCTGTTTGTGTTTGTTTCTAGTTAAAAGGATTTTCTTACTGATTCAGATTTATTATTTGCTGTTTGTCTACTTGGGATTGCTATTTCTTTTTAGTGTAATCTTGGTAGGTTGCATGTTTCCAGGAATTTATCAATTCCTTCCAGATTTTCTAATTTGTATGCATAGAGATTTTCATAGTAGTCTCTGAGAAACTTTTTTGTGTGTGTGGAAACAGTTGTAAAATCTCCTTTGTTATTTCTGATTGTGCTTATTTGAACCGTCTCACTTTAATTTTTTTTTAATCCAGTAGCAGTCTATCAACCTTGTTTAGCCTTTCAAAAAACTAACTTTTGGTTTCATGGTCCTTTGTATGGTTTATGGGGGCTGCAACTTCATTTATTTCTGCTCTGCTTTTTGTTATTTCTTTGATTTTGCTAGCTTTGGATTCAGGGTTTTCCTCTTTTTCCAGTTCCTGTATGTGTAATCTTAGGTTATTAACTTGAAGTCTTCTGTCTTCTTCATATAGGCATTTATTGATATAAACTTCTCTGCTAAAATTTATTTCACCATATTCCAAGAAATTTGGCATGGTGTGTCTCTATTTTTCTTTGTTTCAAGGAACTTTTTGATTTCTGCCTCATTTTTTTCTTTATCCCAAAGCCATCCAGGTGTAAGTTGTTTAGTTTTCAAAAATTTGTATAGCTTTAGATTCCTCTTGTTGTTAATTTCCATTTTCAATCCAGTGTGATCTAAGAAGATGTTTTCTATAATTTCTATTTTTTTTAATTTACTGAGAATTACTTTATAACCAAGCATGTTGTCAATCTTAAAGTTTCATGTGCACATGAGAAGAATATATATTCTGGAATTGTTGGGTGGAGTATTCCTTAGATGTCTATTAGGTCTAATTGTTCAAATGTCAAATTTAATTACATATTTTTTTGGTTAGTTTTCTGCTTCAGTGTTCTCTCTCATGCTGTTATTATGTTGTTTAAGTTTTCCACTATTATTATGTGGCAATTAAGTGTCTTTTATTAGGTCTAGATCTAATGGTTTTGTAAATCTGGGTGCTCCAATGTTGGGTGCATATACATTTAAAATAGATACATCTTTTTGAATTGAACTCTTTATCATTATTGTGTCTGACTCAAGAGTAGTAAGCCCTGCTCTTTTTAAATTTTCCACTTGCATTATAGTTTTTTCTCCATCCCATTACTTTGAACTTATAGGTGTCATTACATGATAGATCTCTTGCAGAAAGAATAAGAATGCTTTTTTAAAAATTCAACTTGTCACTGTCTTTCTTTTAAATGGGGGCATTTAATCTGTTTTTATATTCAAAGTTAATATTGATATGTGAGGTTTTATTCCTGTCATAGTGTTGTTAGTTAATTTTTTTGTAGTCTCAATTTATAGTTGCCCTATAGGGTCCTTTGGATATATGCTTATATGTGTCTTTGGGGTAGGAAGTATCATTCTTTTGTTTTCATGTTTAGAACTCCCCTAAGCAATGCTCGTAAGTCTGATCTGGTGGTGACAAATTCTCTTAGTGATTGCTTGTCTGAGAAAGACTTTATTTCACCTCACTGATGAATCATATTTTGGCAGGATATGAAATTTTTGACTAGCATTTTTTAAGGATGCTAACAATGGACTTCCAATCTCTTCTATCTCATAAAGTTGCTGCTTGATATCTTTAAGATTTATTTATTTTTTTGCATGTACCTTGGATAGTCTTGTGAATATACGTCTTGGGGATGGTCATCTTGTATAGTCTTGGTATCATTCTCCGGATTTCTTGTATCTGCTTTTTGACCTTTCTAGCAAGACGGGACATTTTCCTGAATTAAATACTCATATATACTCTTCAAGTTTCTTAATTTATCTTCTTCTCTCTTGATAATGCCAAAAAATGATGTATTTTCTTGCTTTACATAATCCTATATTTCTTGAAAGCTTTGTTTATTTTTAAAAATTCTTTTTAAAAACTTTTTGTCTGACTGGGTTGAATCAAAATCTCAAATCAAGAACAAGATTTATATATTCTAAATGGGTATGCACCCAACATGCATATACAGAGTATGTGATCTCTGAATTCTTTTTTCTGCTTGTTTTGCTCTGTTGTTAAAGCTTCCAAAGTATTTGAAATCCCTGTACTGAAATTTTCAATTCTAGAAGTCGTGTTTCTTTATTTCTTTATATAGCTATGTTGTGTTTTAGATCTTGGGTCATTTATTATTTTTCTTTGTGTTTGGTTTCAACTTTCACTTGCGTCTAATTTAATTTTTTGCCAGCTATATTTTAAATTTTACATCTGTCATTTCATTCTGGTCAATATTTATTGCTTTGGAGCTAGTTGGATCATTTGCAGGTGATAAAACACTCTGGATTTTTTTTTTTTTCCAGAGTTCCTGCAGTGGCTTCTTGTCATCTGAGAAAGTTGAAGTTCCAAAAAAAAAAAAAAACCAAAAAAAACACTATCATATGAATGAGGCTTCTGATTTTTTATTCTTTTTACTCTTGGGGATGTGACCATGGTGTATTGTGTATGAGTGATTGGCTCTATTTCTGTGTGCTTTCAGGGTTCCAAGGTTTTGTACTGATTTCTTGATTGCAGATAAGTTCATGCAGCAGCTTTCTCAGATGTCACTTGTTGTAGCAATGCAATTATGTTTGATTATGTAGATTAGGCTGCATCCCAATAGGTGGCACTTAAGAGCAATAGACGGCAGGTAGAGATGGGTGCAGAGGCAATGGAGAAGTACGAACAGCTCTATCCCCCAGTGTCCTTTAGCATTCAGTGGGACCACTATAGAAGCCTGAGAATGGTTCTCTTTTCAGTCCATGCTCCGTGGGCCCTAAACAGGAACAGCCACTGCCAAATCCACAATAGTGTACTGAAGAGGGGGCAGGGGCAAGAGATGACCTCCTCTCCACATCTGTTCCTGGGCCATGGTGGTACCAGCTTCAGCAACCAGGTTCCCACGTTTCCTTTGACTCAAGGGGGGCTTTGGCAAGCTGGATTACTCTCCTCACTTAGGGACAGACCATGCCAAGGGTTAGATCTCTGTTTGTGGATGTTTTCAGTGGCAAAGTGTTTGTATAAGTTTCTTGGTTATAGATAGCCTTCGTATGGTGGCTTTCCTAAATGCTGGTTGTAGTAGCAATGTCCTGGGTGTGTTAGCAGACTAAATACCTCGTGTGGGGCTGGGGTGAGCCTCAGGAAGCTCATCTTGCTCCCACTGCTGTATGCTTATACCAGGAGATTTCCCATTGTGTCCCACTATTCAACCTCTAGACCAGTAGGTGGATCTCATGGGTAATAATCAGCTATGGCCAATGAAGATTATTTACTTGATTTTTTGTTTACTGGGAGAAGCTCACTGTTGACTCAGGCAATGGGCTGATTCATGAAGTTCACAGTGGTCTAAGCTCCATGCATAGGCCTGGATGGGCAACCAAGATGGGTGGAACCAGCCTGGGCAGGTCTGCCTACAGGTCCCACAATGGCAGGCACAAAAAACAGTTCCAGGGATAGGGGTGGTCAATCCAAGCACTCAGAAATGTTCTTTGGTGTGAAACTCAGAAGCTTTCTCTGCCCAAATGCTTTGCACAGGAAGGAGGTCAGTCTAAACTCCTAATACAGAAGAGTTAGTATTCTAGACGCCTGGAGATCTGCCTGGGCATTGATCAGAGAGGCTCTGCTTCACCACAGTCTCTGCACAGGAAGAGTGAGGTGGCTCAGGCTACTGATCCAAGTAGAGGGGTGCTCTCAATGCCTGGAGATAAGCCTGGGTATGGAGCAGATAGGACCCCACTTTACCACAATCTCTGCACAGAAAAGGTGGGATGGCTCAGCTGCTGATCTAGGTGAGTAGGTGCTTCAAATACCTGGACATTTGTTTACACATGAAGTAGAGAGGGCCCCAATGCACCATTATCTTTGCATAGGAAGGATGGAGTGACCCAGGAGGCTTTTCTGGCCAAGCAGGTGCTCAGAATTGCTGAAGATATTCTTGGGGTGGAGCAGAGAGGGACCCTTTGCACCGTAATGTCAATGAGACACCCAACAATGACACATGCAGACAAGTCCCAGGTTGCCAAGCTGGCTTTGGGTGAGAGTCTGGTCTCCAAGAAGTAACTGCAGCGGCAGCAACTCTCCTCCCTCTCAAGACCTATGATGGGGGAAAACCCAATTCCAGTACCTACTGCTGGGGTGTTTTCCACACTTGCCACCCCGTTCTGGCTATGAGGGCCCTTACCATGCTCCAGAGTGAGCACTATAATTTCTGGCATAAGACTGAAATGACTGCACAGCCATGTTGCTGGGTAGCCAAGGAATTACTGTCTTTGTATAAGCCTGGATTAAAAGTGGTGTCCTCCTCTCAGTCCCAGTTTCTTTCCCTCTCAGCATCTCAAATCCTTCCCCAGGTTAGCTTCAGGGTATGGGAGAAAGTGATTTCTTTCAATAGGCCCTGGTGTGTGATATTCCCCACCCTGTGTTTGAGTGTGAGGAGAGGGAACTTAGAGGACAGGTCAATAGGTACAGCAAAGCACTATGGCACACGTACACCTATGTAAGAAACCTTCACGTTCTGCACATGTATCCTGGAACTTGAAATAAAATTTAAAAAATTAAAAATAAAAATAAAAAAATAAAAGATTACAGCCCAAGTTACATCTCCAGATAGGTTCTAGATGGAATATGGAGTTCAACATAAAATGTTAGAAGAAAAAATGGAACATTTTTTAATTGTAGGTGAAAAAGAACACAAAATTGTTGTTGTTTGTTTTTTGTTTTGAGACAGAGTCTCACATTGTTGCCTGGGCTGGAGCACAGTGGCATGATCTTGACTCACTGCAACCTCTGCCTCCCAGGTTCAAGCTATTCTCCTGACTCAGTCTCCTGAGTAGCTAGGATTGCAGGTGCCCACCACCACGCCCAGCTAATTTTTTGTACTTTTAGTAGACACAGGGTTTTCCTAGGTTGGCCAGGCTGGTCTCGAACTCCTGAATTCATTATCTGCCTGCCTCATCCTCCCAAAGTCCTGGGATTACAGGCATTAGCACCCAGCCGGCTATATCAATTTTTAAAAAACTTTTGAATCACAAAATATATCAAAGAAACCTAGATAAAACTTTTATCACATTTCTAATAGTGTTCTTCGTTCCTAAAAATCAATAATTAAAAGACAACCCAAAAGAAAAAAAATGGGCAAGACAATGAGCCATCAACTCATAGGAAAAATACAAACAGCCAAGAATCAATGTAAAGAAGCTCAATGACCCAGTTAACCAGGAAACACATAAGTGAACAAGAAAATTGTATTAAAAAATGCTTCCCTTAGCCTGGACTGCACAGATCACTAGTGGAAAGGTGAGTCATAGAGGGACACGCTCTGCCCCTCTCACTAACAAGGGCATCACTCAATTTTATCAGCTGGACACTGTCATGGATATTGTTTGTCCACTTTTTCTTCCCCAGAATCTGCAGTGTCCTTTGCTATCCCAGTGGATTCCCACTTTCTTTGTTGAATTAAAGCTTACAGAATTGATCTATATATAGTATTCTGCTATTTCCAAGTGGCTGAGGCACACTAAAAGCTTTTAATCTGCTATCTTGAAAAAAATAATGAAAACTTTTGGTGATCCTTATGGAGTATCATGTTTTCTTGCATTTTTATCTTTCTTCTTTCCCTATATTGATATTTCTGCAACTAGTTGAATAGTTGCTTTTCCAATTTTTTGGAGTATATTTGTAGGGAGAGACTTTTTCCTGTATGTGGGTCCTGAGTTTTTAGTTGGTTATGGTGCATTGACTTTATTTTTGGGTTGACATAGCAGTGTTATCTCTGTGCAATTTCTTCAGCTGTAATCCTTGTCAACAAAGTCTGCCATTGACTCCGTTGCCTATGCTGTGGTAGTTCATAAAGATAATGGCTAGTTTTGCTGGGAGTAGGGGCACCAGGCTGGTTGTTGGGCCAGGTAGGTGCAGGCAGAGAGGGTCAAAGGGCTGCCCAGCTGTTTTTTTGTGGGGGAGGTAGCACTGCCGTCTTCTGGGAGGGACTCTGATGACATGAAAGTTATATTTTTTGTCGTCTCAAGAGTTCCTGAGAGACTGTTCATTTTTTAATGTTTATTTTCTTAGTGCTGTTCAGATTTATAATGTGTTTTGTTATTTTTCCCAAATCAATGATTATTTACTCAAACTCATCCATTATGCAGTTGAGCTCAGCTACTGAAATATTTATTTTACTTATTGTGTTTCTCAGTTCTAAAATTTCCACTTGTTTCTACTTTATATTTTCTATTTTTTGAACCTTTCTGTTTTTTTGAGAATTTCTATTTCATCATTTATTTTAAGCACGCTCATAATTACTCATTGTAGCTTTTTTATGGTTGCTTTAAAATTTTTGTCCGATAATTCTAACGTCTCTGTCATCTTAATGTTGACATTTATTGATTTTAGTTTTTCATTTAATTTGAGATCATCCTGGTGATCTTGATATAATGAGTGATTATTTGACTGACACTTAGACATTCTAATATTATGTTATGAGATACTAGATCGTACTTAAACCTTCTATTTAGCTAAGATTTTCTGACACCACTCCAGCAGGAAAAGAAGGAAGTACTTTTCATTACTAAAGAGTAGAGATACAGATTTAGGTTCCCCACTTGGCTTCTATTGATATTTGAGTGGAGGGCTCCACATTACTACCTGGGGCATAGGTATTTTAGCTCCCCATACAATCTGATATTATGGAGGGATGGCCTCATTATTGCTGACCAAATCAGAAATGCAATCCCATTTACAATGGCCATATAAGGAATAAGATACATAGGAATTTAGTTAACCAGGGAAGAGAAAGACTTCCAAAAGGAGAATTATGAAACACTGCTCAAAGAAATCAGAGATGACGCAAACAAATGAAAGACCATTCCATGCTCAAGGATGGGAAGAATCAATACAACTGAAATCTAGGCAGATGTTCCCAAACCTCAATTCTTTACTTCTGTGCACCTGCTGGCCCAATACCACATGGAAGCTGCCAAGGCTAGGAGCATTAACCCTCTGAAGCAACAGCCCAAGCTGTACCTTGGCCTCTTTTAGTCATGGCTGGAGTGGCTGGGACACAGGGCATCAAGTTCCTAGACTGCACACAGCACAAGGACTCTGAGCTCTGCCCATGAAACCATTTTCTCCTAGGCCTTTGGGCCTGCAATGGGAAGGGTCGTGTAAAGACCTCTGACATGCCCTGGAGACATTTTCCCTATTGCCTTGGGGGTTAACATTCGGCTCCTCATTACTTGTGCAAATTTCTGCAACTAGTTTGACTTCTCCTTGAAAAAATTGATTTTTTTTTCTATCACGTTGTCAGGCTGCAAATTTTTCAAACTTTTATGCTCTGCTTCCTTTATAAAACCAAATGTCTTTAAAAGCACCCAAGTCGCATCTTGAATGCTTCTCTATTTAAAAATTTCTTCTGCCAGATACCCTAAGTCATCCCTCTCAAGTTTGAAGTTCTATAAATCTCTAGGGCAGGGGCAGAATACTGCCAGTCTCTCTGCTACAACATAACAAGGGTTACTATTGCTCCAGTTCCCAAGAAGTTCCTCGTCTCCATATGAGACCACCTCAGCCTGGACTAAATTGTCCATTTCATTACCAGGCTTTTAGTAAAAACCATTTAACAAGTCTCTAGAAAGTTCCAGACTTTCTCACATTTTCTTATCTTTTTCTGAGCCCTCCAAACTCTTCCAACCTCTGTCTGTTACTTAGTTCCAAAATATCTTCCACATTTTTGGGTGTCTATTCAGCAGTGCTCCACTCTACTGGTAACAATTTACTGTACTCATCCGTATTCATGCTGCTGGTAAAGACGTACCCAAGACAAGGCAATTTCCAACAGAAGGAGGTTTAATTGGACTTACAGTTCCACGTGCCTGGGGAAGTCTTACAATCATGGTGAAGACAAGGAGGAGCAAGTCATGTCTTACATGGATGGCAGCTAGCAAAGAGAGCTTGTGCAGAAAAACTGCCCCTTATAATAACCATTAGATCTCGTGAGACGTACTCACTATCATGAATACAGCACAGGAAAGACCTGCCCCCATGATTCAATTACCTGCCTCCTGGTCCCTCCCACAACACATGGGAATTCAAGATGAGATTTGGGTGAGAATACAGTCAAACCATATCAGCAATTTATAGATACAATACTATTCCTATAAAACTACCATTGATATTCTTCGTAGAACTAGAGGAAAAACTATTTAAAAATTCACATGGAACCAAAAAAGAGCCTGAATAGCCAGAGCAATCCTAAGCAAAAAGAACACCAGAGGCACCATGCTACCTGGCTTCAAACTATACTACAGGGCTACAGTAACCAAACAGCATAATACTGGTACAAAAATAGACACATACACCAATGAAACAGAACAAAGAACCCAGAAATAAGACTGTACATGTACAACTATCTGATCATCAACAAACCTACAAAAACAAGCAATAGGGCAAGGATTTCCTATTCAATGAATGGTGCTAGGAGAACTAGCTAGCCATATGCAGACAATTGAAACTGGACTCCTTCCTTACACCATATACAAAAATCAACTAAAGGTGCATTAAATACTTTAACGTAGAACTCAAAACTATAAAAACCCTGGAAGATAACCTAGGCAATACCATTTAGGACACTGGCAAAGGCAAACATTTCATGACCAAGACACCAAAAGCAATTGTAACACAAGCAAAATTGAGAAATGAACTCTAATTAAACTAAAGAGCTTCTGAACAGCAAAAGAAAGTATCAACAGAGTAAACAGACAACCTACAGAATAAGAGAAAATGTTTGCTCCTGGATTCATTGATCTTTTGAATGAATTTTCATGTTTCTCTCGTCTTCATTTTAGCTTGAGTAAGCATGTTTCTTAATGGATACCAACATGTGGAAGTTTCTTTTAAACTCTAATAGTCAACTAAAATATGGGAATCATTGACAAAAATATACTCACTACAGGTTTGAACATGTTAATCATTACCATTATAAGTATAATATCTTCAATTCTTGTTATATGGCTTAATAAAAATGTCAATATTTATTTCATTTAGAAAAAATACACTTAACACAAGATGCTAATGCTATTGTCATATTGAAGAAATAACCAACGAAACCTGTGACTTCTACTTCAGCAGGTGAATTTGTAATGTACAAGTTTCTCCTATCATTATTTCCTGAAGACGTACATTCTTATATATATATATATATATATATATATATATAGCAAATATATAATTGCATAGCAAGCACAATTAGGTAGCAATTACATATTAGCCACTGTTAATATAGTATTGAATTAACAGTGCATATTTATTATTGCAGGTTCTATTATTCTGTTACTTAATTGTTAATGGAAAGGGAATTAAGAAATAATACATGCTTGTTTTGACAGTGGCAGCTGTGATGATTAGTAAAATTGTAGTCAAGATAGATTTTATAGAAAAGCAATGAAATTACACAATTAGCTATTTATGGAACTCAACCATTTTTTTTTCTTGGATTGTTCTTCGTGGTAAAATATCTTTATGATAAAGTATTAAAAATTGATGTAGATATAAAATATGTTGCATTAGGCCATTTTTGCATTGCTATAAAGAAGTACCTGATACTGGCTGATTTATAAGAAAACAGGTTTAACTGGCTCACAGTTCTGCAGGCTGTACAGGAAGTGTAATGCCATCTGCTTCTTGGAAGGCCTCAGAGAGATTTTACTGAGTGGAAGGTGAAGCAGGAGCAGGCTCCTCCGTGGACAAAGCAGAAACTAGAGAAAGAGAGTGCACGAGGTACCACACCCTTTTATTGTTTGTTTTATTTTTATTAAAATTTTATTTTTAAGTTTTGGGGTATACATGCAGTATGCACAGCTTTGTTACACAGGTAATCGAGTGCCATGGTGGTTTGCTGTGCCCATCAACTCATCACCTAAGTATTAAGCCCAGCATACATTAGCTATTTTTTCTAATGCTCTCCTTGCCCCCCTACCCCCAAACAGCCCCTGTGTGTGTTTTTCTCCTCCTGTGTCCATGTATTCTCATTGTTCAGCTCCCACTTATAAGTGAGAACAGGGTGTTTTGTTTTCCATTCCTTGTTAGTTTGCTGGGGGTAATGGCTCCTGGCTCCATCCATATCCCTGCAAAGGACATGATCTCATTACTTTATATGGCTGCATAGTATTCCATTGTGTATATGTACCACTTTTTCTTTATCTGGTCTACCATTGATGGGCATTTGGGTTGCTTCCATGTCCTTGGTATTGTGAATAGTGCTGCAATTGACATATGTGTGTATGTATCTTTGTAATAGAATAATTTATATTCCTCTGGGTATATACACAGTAATGGGATTGCTGGATCAAATGATATTTCTCATTCTAGATGTTTGAGGAATTGCCACACTCTCTTGCACAGTGGATGAACTAGTTTACATTCCTACCACCAGAGTAAAAGCACTCCTATTTTTCTGCAGCCTCACTGGGGTCTGTTGTTTCTTGACATTTTAATAATCACCATTCTGACTGGTATGAGATGGTATCTTGTGGTTTAATTTGTATTTCTCTAATAATCAGTGATGTTGAACTTTTTTCATATGCCTGTTGATGACATAAATGTCTTCTTTTGAGAAATGTCTGTTCATGTCCTTTGCCCACTTTTTAATGGGGTTGTTTTTTACTTGTAAATTTGTTAAGTCTCTTGTAGATACTGGATATTAGATCTTTGTCAGAGAAATAGATTGAAAAAATTTTCTCCCACTCTGTAGATAGCCTGTTTGCTCTGATGAGAGTTTCTTTTGCTGTGTAGAAGCCTTTAGTTTAATAAAATCCCATTTGTTTATTTTTGTTTTTGTTGTAATTGCTTTTGACATTTTTATCATGAAGCCTTTAGTCATACCTATAGCCTGACTGGTATTTCCTAAATTTTCTTTTAGGAATTTTATAGTTTAGGGTTTTACATTTAATTCTTTAATCCATCTTGAGTTAATTTTTGTATAAGTTGTAAGAGACAGGTTAAGTTTTAATTTTATTCATATGCCTAGGCAGATCCCCCAGCACCATTTATTAAATAGGGATTAATTTCCTCATTGGTTGTTTTTATCAGGTTTGCCGAAGATTAGACAGTTGTAGTTGTGCAGTCTTATTTCTGAGTTATCTATTGTGTTCCATTGATCTATGTGTCTCTTTTTGTAGCAGTACAATGCTGTTTTGGTTACTTTAGCTTTGTAGTTTAGTTTAAAGCCAGGAAATGTGATGCCTCCAGATCTGTTCTTTTTACCTTGAATTGTCTTGGCTATATGAGCTCCTTTTTTGGTTTAATGTGAATTTTAAAATAGTTTCTTCAAATTCTGTGAAGAATGCCAATGGTAGTTTAATGGGAATAACATTGGATCTATACATTACTTTGGGCAGTATGGCCATTTTCATGACATTGATTCTTCCTATCCATAAGCATACAATGATTTTCCATTTGTGTTTTCTTTGATTTCCTTGAGCAGTGGTTTGTAGTTTTCCTAGAAGTTCTTCACTTCCCTTGTTAGCTGTATTCCTAGGTATTTAATTGTCTTTGTAGCAATTGTCAATGGAAATTCATACAACATTTTGCACTCTGCTTGTCTGTTGTTGATGTATAGGAATGGTTACACATTGATTTTGTATCCTGAGACATTACTGAAGTTGCTTATCAGCTTAAGAAGATTTTGGGCTGAGATGATGAAGTTTTCTAGATACAGGATCATGCCATCTGCAAACAAAGACAATTTGAGTTCCTCTCTTCCTATTTGAATACTTTTATTTCTTTATCTTGCCTGATTGCCCTTGCCAGAACTTCCAATACTATGTTGGATATGAGTGCTGAATGAGGGCATCCTTTCCTTGTGCTAGTTTTCAAGGGGAATATTTCCAGCTTTTGCACATTTAGTATGATATTGGCTGTGGGTTAGTCATAAATGGCTCTTATTATTTTTAAGTATGCTCCTTCAATAAATAGGTTATTGAGATTTTTTAACATTAAAGGACCTTGAGATGTATTCAAGGCCTGTATTATGTTTTTGGAGGTAAACATATGGTTTCTGTCTTTAATTCTGTTTATGTCATGAATTAAACTTGCTGATTTGTGAATGTTGAACTAGCCTTGCATCCCTGGGATGAAGCTGACTTTATTGTGGTGGATAAGCCTTTTGATATGCTGCTAGATTTGGTTTGCCAGTACTTTACTGAGGAGTTTTGCAAACAATGTTCATCAGGGATATTGGCCGGAAGTTTTGTTGTTGTTGTTGTTGTTGTTGTTGTAAGTCTGCCAGGTTTTGGAATCAGGATGATATTGAACTTATAACATGAGTTAGGGAGAAGTCCTTCCTTTTTCAATTCTTTGGAATAGTTTCAGAAGAAAGAATATTAGCTTCTCTTTGTACCTCTAGTAGACTACAACTGTAAATCTATCTGGTCCTAAGCTTTTTAAATCTGTCTGGTCCTAAACTTTCTTTCTTTTTTTTTTTTCTTTGTAGGATATTGATTACTGCCTCAATTTCAGAACTTGTTATTGGTCTATTAAGGGATTAAATTTCTTTCTGGTTCAGTCTTGTGAGGGTGTATGTGCTCAGGAATTTATTATTTTTTTAGATTTTCTAGTTTATATGCATAGATGTATTTATAGTATTCTCTAATGGTAGTTTTTATTTATGTGGGTTCAGTGGTGATATTCCCTTTATCATGTTTTATTGTGTCTATTTGATTCTTGTCTCTCTTATTTTTCATCATTCTAGCTAGCAATCTATTTTTTTTTTTCCAAAATAAAAAAAAAAACAGCTCCTGGACTCTGATTTTTTGAAGTGTTTTTTTTTTGTGTGTGTGTGTCTATTTCCTTCAGCTCAACTCTGATATTGGTTATTTCCTGTCTTCTTCTAGTTTTGGGGTTTGTTTGCTCTTGAATCTGTAGGTTCTTTAGTCATGATGTTAGGGTGTTGAATTGAGATATTTCTAGCTTTTTGATGTGGGCATTTAGTGTTATAAATTTCCCTCTTAACACTGCTTTAGCTGCGTGCCAGAGATTCTGGTACACTGTGGCTTTGTTGTCGTTAGTTTAAAATTACTTCTTTGTATCTGCCTCAATTTCATTTTTTACACCGGAGTCATTCAGAGGCAGGTTGTTCAATTTCCATATAGTTGTGTGGTTTTGAGTAAGTTTCCTAATCTTGAGTTCTAATTTCATTGTGCTGTGTTCTGAGAGACTGTTTGTTATGATTTCAGTTCTTTTGCATTTGCGGAGGAGTGATTTACTTCCAATTATGTGATCAATTTTAGAGTAAGTGCCATGTGGCACTGAAAAATGTATATTCAGTTGTTTATGGGTGAAGAGTTCTGTAGATATTTATTTAGGTTCACTTGATCCAGAGCTGAGTTCAAGTCCTGAATATCTTTGTTAATTTTTGTCTCAATGATCTAATATTGATAGTAGGGTGTTAAAGTCAGCCACTATTATTGTGTCAAGTCTAAGTCTCCTCGTAGGTCTCTAAGAACTAGCTTGATGAATTTGGGTGCTCCTTTATTGGGTGTGCATATATTTAGGATTGTTAGTTCTTCTTCTTGAATTGTCCCATTTACTATTATGCAATGACCTTCTTTGTCTTTTCTGATCTTTGTTGGTTTAAAGTCTGATTTTTCAAAAATTAGTATTGCAATCCCTGAATTTTTCTGTTTTCCATTTGCTTGGTTATTTTTCCACCTATACTCTTTATTTTGAGTCTATGTGTGTCTTTGCATGTGAGATGAGTCTCTTGAATACAACACAGTGATGGCTCTTAACACGTTATTCAGCTTGCCATTCAGTGTCTTTTATTTGGAGTATAAAGCCTATTTAAATTTAAGGTTAATATTGTTATGTGTGAATTTGTTCCTATCATCTAATGCCTGTTGGTTATTTTGCAGACTTGTTAATGTAGTTGCTTCATAGTGTCACTGGTCTGTGTATTTCAGTGTGCTTTTGTAGTGGCTGATAATGGTTTTTCCTTTCCATATGTAGTGCTTTCTTCTGGATCTCTTGCAAGGTAGGCGTGGTGGTGACAAATTTCTTCAGCATTTTCTGTCTGTAAATGGTTTTATTTCTCCTTCACTTATGAAGCTTAGTTTGGCTGAATATGAAAATCTGTGATGGAAATTCTTTTCTTTAAGAATCTTGAATGGTGGCCCCCAATCTCTTCTGATTTGTAGGGTTTCAACTTAGATGTTAGCTGTAAATCTGATAGATTTCTTTTTGCAGGTGACCTGCACTTTCTCTCTGGCTGCCTTTAAAATTTTTGCCTTCATTTCTACCTTGAAGAATCTAATAATTGTGTGTCTTGGGGTTGATCTTCTCATGTAGTATCTTAATGAGGTTCTCTGGATTTCTTGAATTTGAATATTGGCATTTCTTGTTAGGTTGGGGAAGTTCTCCTAGGTGTTATCCTGAAGTGTGTTTGCCAACTCGGTTTTGTTCTCCCTGTTTCTTTCAGGTAACTTAATCAGTTGTAGGTTCAGTGTTTTTACATAATCTCATAGTTCTCGAAGGTTTGCTTTGTTCCTTTTCATTCTTTTTTCTCTAATCTTGTATGTGTGCCTTATTTTAGCCACATAATCTTCAAGTTCTGATATCCTTTTTATGCTTGGTCTATTCAGCTATTGATACTTATGTTTTCATTGTGAAATTCTCATGTTGTGTTTTTCAGCTAGACCCGGTCATTTATTTTTCTCTCGAAACTGTTTATTCTTTTTAACAGCTCCTATAATGTTTTATCATAGTTGTTAGCTTTTTTGCGATGAGTTAGAACATTCTGCTTTAGCTCAGCAAAGTTTATTACCCATCTTCTGAAGCCTACTTCTGTCAATTTATCCATCTTAGCCTCATCCAAGTTCTGTGCCCTTGTTGGAGACATGTTGTCATAATTCGGAGGAGAAGAGACACTCTGGCTTTTTGAGTTTTCAATGTTTTTGTGTTGATTCTTTCTCATCTTTATGGGTTTATCTACCTTTGATCTTTGAGGCTGCTGACGTTTGGATGGGGTTTCATGGGGTTTTTCTCATTTATGTTGTTGTTGCTTTTTCTTTTTCAATCTGGCCCCTCCTCTGTAGGGCTGCTGCAGTTTGCTGGGGGTCCACTCCAGATCCTATTCACCTGGGTCCCTTCCACCCCTGGAGGTATCACGAGTGGAGGCTGCAGAACAGCAAAGATGGAAGCTTGCTCCTTACTCAGAGAGATCTTTCAGTGAGGGGCACCGATCTGATGCTAGCTGGAATGCTCCTGTATGATGTGTCTGGAGAACCCTGTTGGAGGGTCTCACCCCATCAGGAGGAAGAGGACCAGGGACCCACTTAAATAAGCAGCCTGTCACTTGTCAGAGTAGGTGTGCTACACTGAGGAGAATCCTCCTTTTCTGGGCTGCCCTAACTCTCCAGAGCTGGCAGACTGAAAACACTAAGACCACTCATCCATGATACTCTGGCTGCCCTTCATCCTAGAAGTTTCCCTCAGGAAAATCAGAGATCTGTCCATAAACTCCAGGCTGGGGATGCGGAAAATCCCGCAGGGAGCCTCTGCCCAGTGAGAAGGAATGGGTCAGGGTCCCGTGTAAAGAAACAGTCTGACCTGGTCCAAACCACCCAGTCTCACTGGCACCAGCAGCAGGGGAAAGCTGCTGGCTGGAATGGTGGTGATGGCAGCTGCCCCTCCCCCTAGAACTCAGTCTTCCTAGGCAATCTCCAGCATGCGGCACTGGCTGGTGGGGATTCCACGCCAGTGGGTTTTAGGTTGTGGGGTTCCGTGGAAGTGGGGCCTGCTGAATGAAATCGCTTGGCTCCCTGGCTTCAGCCCCCTTCTCATGGGCAAGTATGGATCTTCTGCCTCACCAGAGTTCTTGGTGCTGGAGTATGCAAAAAATCCCATCTCAGTGCCTGACCCAGCTGCCACCCACTCAAGTAGCTGCAGTGAGTCTGTTAAGCTCTGTGCTTGGGACCCAAGGCCCTGATGGCCTGGGCTCACAAGGGGACCTCCTGATCCCCTGGTTGCAGAGATCTGTGGGAAAAGCGTGGTTTTCAGGTCTCAGTAGCAATCCCACACCTCCTCCCTTGGCTGGGGAAGGGAGCTCCCTTTGCCCATGAGACTTCTTGACAGGCCCTTGCTCCACCCTCTTTTTCCTTGCTCTCTGTGCGTAGTGCCAACTGCCTAGTCAGTCCTGATGAAAGAACCTGGGTACCTAAATAGAAGACGCATAATTCACTGGCTATTTTCGTTCTTCTACGTGGGAGCCTGAAGATTGGAGCTACTTCTATTCAGTCATCATTGTTGCTCCTCCCACACACTTTTAAACAACCAGATCTGGCAAAAACATGACTATCACTAGGACAGCACCAAGAGGATGGTGCTAAACCATTCATGAAAAATCCACCCCCTGATCAAATCACCTCTCTCCAGGTCCCACCTCCAACATGGAGATTACAATTTAAACAACATGAGATGTGGGTAAAGACAAATATCCATACTATATTCTACATGTTCCCTTTATATAAATTGAATGGTTATAACATATTCCAGTAGGTTTTAAGAAGAGTGACATAACTTATTTCATTAACTCCAACTTTTAATCCTTATTCTGCTTCTTTATTACCTTAGTGATATGGGTAAACACACTCACTTTTTAGTGTTATTTGTATTATTTATAAAATGATCTGGCTGCTAGTAAACATAGAAATTCAACTTAAAATGATAACAACATGTCTTATCTTATCCATAATGTTGATGAAAATGAAATATGAAACAATATTATTGTTGATGAGGACATGAGGCAAAAGGAAATTTTATATACCACTGGTGAGATTTTGAAAACAATACTTATTTATTACTTTAATAGGTTAGAAGTCCACTCATAGAGTCAGTTAGAGTCCAGACTGAGTCTCACAAGGATCAGTCTTAGTCTTATAAGTGTGAAATCAAGAATTTGGCCTACTGTGTTATCATCTGGAGGCCCTGAGAAATAATGTGATTCCAAGTTTGTTCATGTTGTAGGCAGAATTAAGTTCCTTGAGGCTGAAGAAATGAAATGAGGGTAACTGTCAGATCTTCTAGGCTGTCCTCAATTCTTAGCCATGTCAGCTCTCCATCTTCAAAGCCATTGAGAAAGAATCTCTTTTGTATCAAATACTACCCAAATATATATACATATATATATATATACACACATATATATATACACACACATATATATACATATATATATATATACATATATATTATATATATATATATATATAATATATATATACATATATATTATATATATATATATATATATATATATAATTGCACTTTAGGTTCTGGGATACATGTGCAGAACATGCAGGATTGCTGCATATGTACAAACATGGCAATGTGGTTTGCTGCCTCCATCCCCCCCCGTCATTTATATCTCGCATTTCTCCCATGTTATCCCTTCCCAACCTCCCTATTCCCCATTGTCCCTCCCCTGTTCCCCCGCAACAGACCCCAGTGTGTGATGCTCCCCTTCCTGTGTCCATGTGTTCTCATTGTTCAACACCCACCTATAAGTGAGAACATGTGGTGTTTGATTTTCTGTTCTTGTGTTAGTTTGCTGAGAATTATGGTTTCCAGCTTCATCCCTGTCCCTGCAAAGGACATAAACCCTTCCTTTTTGTGGCTGCATAGTGTTTCAGGGTGTACATATGCTACATTTTCTTTATCTATCTATCATTGATGGGCATTTGGGTTGGTTCCAAGTCTTTTCTATTGTGAACAGTGCCACAATAAACATACTTGTGCATGTGTCTTTATGGTAGAATGATTTATAATGCTTTGGGTATATACCCAGTAATGGGATTGTTAGGTAAAATGGTATTTCTAGTACTAGGTCCTTGAGGAATCACCACACTGTCTTCCACAATGGTTGAACTAATTTACACTACCACCAACAGTGTAAAAGTGTTTCTGCTTCTCCACATCCTCTCCAGCATCTGATGTCTCCAGATTTTTTAATGATCGCCATTCTAACTGGCGTGAGATGGCATCTCAATGTGGTTTTAATTTGCATTTCTCTAATGACCAGTGATGATGAGCATTTTTTCATATGTTTATTGCTACATAAATGTCTTCTTTTGAGAAGTGTTTGCTCATATCCTTCACCAACTTTTTGATGGGGTTGTTTGCTTTTTTCTTGTAAATTTGTTTAAGCACTCTTTAGATTTTGGATATTAGTCGTTTGTTAGATGGATAGATTGCAAAAATTTCCTGCCTTTCTATAAGCTGCCTGTTCATGCTGATGATAGTTTATTTTGCTGTGTGAAAGCTCTTAAGTTTAATTAGATTGCATTTGTCAATTTTGGCTTTTGTAGTCATTGCTTTTGATGTTTTAGTCATGAAGTCTTCGCCCACGCCTATGTCCTGAATGGCATTCCCTAGGTTTTCTTCTAGGGTTTTAATGGTTTTAGGTCTTAAGTTTAAATCTTTAATTCATATTGTATTAATTTTTGTATAAGGTATAAAGAAGGGGTCCAATTTCAGTTTCTGCTTATGGCTAGCCAGTTTTCCCAACACCATTATTGAATAGGGAATCCTTTCCCCATTTCTTGTTTTTTTTCAGCTTTGTCAAAGATCAGATGATTGTACATGTGTGGTGTTATTTCTGAAGCCTCTGTTCTGTTCCCTTTGTCTCTATGTGTGTTTTGGTACCAGTACCATGCTGTTTTGGTCACTGTAGCCTTGTAGTATAGTTTGAAGTCAGGTAGCATGATGCCTCCAGCATTGTTCTTTTTGCTTAAGATTGTCTTGGCTATACAGGCTCTTTTTTGGTTCCATTTGAAATTTAAAGTAGTTTTTTTTCTAATTTTATGAAGAAAGTCAATGGTAGCTTGACGGGAATAGCATTGAGTCTATACATTACTTTAGGCAGTATGACCTTTATCATGAAACTTATTCTTTTTATCCATGAGCATGGAATGTTTTTCCATGTGTTTGTGTCTTCTTTTATTTTCTTGAGCAGTGGTTTGTAGTTCTCCTTGAAGAGGTCCTTCACATCTCTTGTTAGTTGTATCCCTAGGTATTTTATTCTCTTTGTAGCAATTGTGAATGGGAATTCACTCATGATTTGGGTCTCTATTTGTCCATTATTGGTGTATAGGAATGCTTGTGATTTTTGCACATTAATTTGTATGAGGCTTTGCTGAAATTGCTTATCAGCTTAAGGTGATTTTGGGCTGAGATGATGGGGTTTTCTAAATATACAATCGTGTCATCTGCAAACAAGACAATTTGATTTCCTCTCTTCCTATTTGGATATGCTTTATTTATTTTTCTTGCCTGATTGCCCTGGCCAGAACTTCCAATACTATGTTGAATAGAATTGGTGAGAGAGGGCATCCTTGTCTTGTGCTGGTTTTCAAAGGGAATGCTTCCAGTTTTTGCCTATTCAGTATGATGTTGGCTGTGGGTTTGTCATAAATAGCTCCTATTATATTGAGATATGTTCCATCAATACCTAGTTTATTGAGTTTATAGCATGAAATGGTGTTGAATTTTATCAAAGGCCTTTTCTGCCTCTATTGAGATAAGCATGTGTTTTTGTCATTGGTTCTGTTGATGTGATGGATTATGTTTATTGGTTTGCATATGAAGAATCAGCCTTGCATCCCAGGAATGAAGCCTACTTGATCGTAGTGGATAAGTTTTGACGTGCTGCTGGATTCAGTTTGCCAGTATCTTATTGAAGATTTTCGCCTTGATGTTTATCAAGGATGTTGGCATGAAATTCTCTCTCTCTCTTTTTTTTTTTTTTTTTTTTTTTTTTTTTTTTTTTTGTTTGTATGCCAATTTTTTGTTTAAGTATTATTTTTGCCAAAAAAAATTTGTTAGGGGGGGGGCCCAAATTTTGTATTTTT